>JARVGQ010000210.1:23928253-23945065 GCA_031762355.1 Hypsolebias martinsi
AAAAAATATATATAAATATATATATATATATATATATATATATATATATATATATATATATATATCCATCCATTATCTTGTACTAGGGTTGCAGACAAAAAATTGTTTAAAAGAATCTAGATTCACAGACCCGATCACCCAGCCCAGATGCCGAGAGCCACCAATACACCGACAGCAGGGGGGGCACCGGAGGGGGGCACGACAGGGGGAAGTATACCCCACATTAAATGAGGGGCCCAAATTGATCTGAGAGGGAACCACCCAAAACCCAACCTGAAGCATAAACAGGCAAACACAGACAGCCCGACAGAGCCTCTGTCAGGCAGACCATGCACCCCACCCACCTGACAGTGACCACAAACTGGCCCCTAGGCCAGGGGCCAGAGCAACAGGGAGCTGCAGCCAAGGAAGGCTGGTGTTGGGTTCGGCACCTTTTTATATTGCTTTGATATGACACTGCTGATGTGATGTGTTATGTATTTTCATAAAACCATGTATGGGTGTATCTTTTTACTTATGTTTAAAATATATGCATACATGCAGTTCACAGGTTCATTAATTACTATTAGGTTTTACATAATCACATGTAGGTTAGAGGCAAACCTTATATTGCTCATATCTAATCAGCATTTCACATATGTGCAGAGGACAAGCTGCAGGTAAGGTGAGACTGGACACAGCTCAGGCTTCATTTCAGAATAAAGGCCTGTTTCAGGCCTCTGTCCTCAGTGAAGGCCTTTGTTCTCTGAGCACATGGTAACACTTAATGATTACAATGATTCCTACACACTGATTCACAACGAACATCTAATCACAACTCTTAATAATCACTGTAAAATGCAATCAGTATTACATAGCGTCACACAGAGTTTAGCTCCATACAGTATAGTAATCACTAATAATATAGTTTAAACAGACAATGAACACCACAAGTTAACTCAGAACTGCGAGTAGCTGGGTTAGTCAAAACTAAATCATCTGATATCAGTTCCTTGGTATTTTTATGACCTTGTCATTGCCATGGTAACATAGCTATGGTAACAGAACTTAGCCAATCACAGACTCATGCGCCTTTTAAGGGAGCGTACCTCTTACAACTTCTATAAATTAAATTGAATCCTTTGTGACGTCGGACAAAACCTACAGGCTGACTCAGAACCAGGTTCGCTGCCTCTTTTTGTTCCCAGATATTGCAATCTCTGAATATTGTGTGAACTGTTTACTGTAACTCTGCTGTGTCGTTAAATATTTTAATACTAAAGAAAAGTCTCCTCCAATTCGTTTGCTGCCTCCGCCCGTGTTGAGCACACCGAACCCTTCACTATGAAGATAGCTGCGTTATATCAAGTAAATCAAAACTAGCTCCATAGTTAGTTTTGATTTACTTTATATAACGCGTCAATATGAATTAACCGACGTAACGAGAAGCAAAAACCAGAGTCTAATTTTCTTTGCTAATGTGTTTCATTCTAATAAGAAGCAGGAACAAATAAAATGTCTCACCTATGTTTTAAGTAGCTACTCACTGGAAGTTAGTAGTTTGTGCAGCAGTGACACACAGAGCTGCTTCCCACCAAGCGGCTCCGCGGAGCCTGTGACGTAACACCGGCGCTGTTGGATTAAACCATTTGCCAACAGGGAAGGGGGGTGTGGGGGCAAAATTCCTTTTTTTCTTGGATTAATGGCGGATCTCTCTCTTTTTTTGCCTTTTTATATTTATATTGTTTAAATACACAGTTTCCTTTATTGAATTATTGGGGGGGGACAAATCTACACTTCCCCAAGATTGGGAGTTCCGGACCCCTCGACCCCCCCCGGGATCTACCATTAAATTGTTTCTTGCTTTTCTACTGATGAACTTGATGACAATGGGTGGTTTATTCGTATCTGAATTAGTTGGTAAGGTGTGACAAGTTGATATGGTCTCAGGTGAGATATCAATGTCCCTTTCTTTCAAAAAAGTCACCACTTGTTGCTCCAACGTGATCAATTGTTCCTGAGGAGCATCTTCTGAGTTGTCCCCACCTGCCACTGCTCGAGCATAGTTTCTGGGTTTCACCTCAAGTCCAGTGATTAATAAATCTTCCCTTCGTGTGTGTTGTTCTAGTTCATCCACCTTTCTCTCAAGTTCAGAAATTTTAACATCTCTTTCTCTCAGTGCGACTTTCAGTTGTTTAACCTCCTCAACTAAACTGATCAATAGCTCTTGACGTTTAGCCAGTTCTGACAGTTCAGCACTCATGAAATTGAGAGATTTTTTTTATCTCCTCCATGTTGTCTGTGTTTATTTCTCCAGACTCCAACCCTTTTACCTGCTTACCGCGTCTCTGCATGGATCACCCAAACTGTCCCGGCGGCAGCAGCTCCAGGAGATTCCCTTCACAGAGCCCGACTAGACCCCTCCGCTGGTAGTCAGAGACACGCTGCGGCAGACAGTCCACCAGCACGTGGCAGCGGCCGTCACCCTGCATGCATCCGTGGTTGTGACTCGGCGCGTGGATGCGGTCGTCACCTGGCGTGTGGCCGTGGTTGTCACTCGGCGCGTGGGTGCGGTCATCACCTGGCGTGTGGCCGTGGTCGTCACTCTGCGCGTGGGTGGGTGTGGCCGTGGTCGTCACTCGGCATTTCTCATCTTTATCTCTGATTTAACCACTAAAACTGAGCTTTTTGCTGTCATTGAAGCCTCACTCATCCTCGACTGGAGAAACATATGTAACAATGTTACTGGCGAGGAGAGGTTTTAAGAGGAAGAAGTAAGGAAAAAGAGGGGATTTATCTTGGGGAGATGAGTTCAACCAGAATAACACACTCTCCCACAACTTCCGGCTAAACCCAGGTTCGCTCTTGGTAAACATCGGCGACTCTTTACCTTTGGAAGACGATCAGTCTAGACTCCGGTAAGGAGTAGACACCAGTCATAGATGTAAAAAAGATTTTCGGTCCATTGACGTCTGAACCGGTGGTTCCTGTGTTACCTTTATGGCGTCCCATTGTCCGCTTTGATCGACAGAAGTAGCGGTCAGTTCCGGTTGGTTTTCAAAATAAAATATTCCTCAGAAGGAATTTTTATTCAAAGATCTTGGAGCTTTTACGCTCGGGTGGGTGTACAGCGTTCATGCTGGCACCCTGGCTGAAGACGAGGTCTTTGACGTCTGACCATACGTCCAACAGCTCAAAAGGTTCTCAACTCCACTTCTCCGACAGAACCCAGAAAGACTGAAGATTCAAGGAAGTTAGAACTTTTAAAGAAAACTTAACTTCCTATAACTTGGTTCTTCCTGATTGGTTAGCTCAACCAGGAAGTTGGGAGGAGGTTAGTTGATGTCAGGAGAGAAAGGAGTGAAGGAGGAGGAACAGAATAGAAGGCAGGAGACAGACGACAGTTTTCTGATTTAAACTGATTAACTGTCTCTAACTCTTTTAAACAAATACTGAAAGTTTTGGTTGACCTGCCCTTGGATTTAAGCAGCGTCAGAAATATCCATCACACACTCTGAAATGTAGAAGCAAATTACTTTTCAGTAAAACATTTAACTTGTATGATGAGGTACAAAAATCATTAATACTGTTTCCACAGTTGGTTCAGATAAGTGATTACACACTTCAACATTAAGATGATGTGAAATAAACAATTAAAATAAAAGAAAAAAATACACAAATTAAATTGTTGTTTCTTTTGTCTTAATTATTCAAAGGGTCATGAAGTGTCCTCATAATGACATTGATAAGAGTCTTTGATTATCAAAATTTTGAGAATAATGATAATACAATAAAAGAAGATTGTTCTTCTAATTATTTGACTTGGGACAAAAATCAAGAGTCTCTTGATGAGATAAATTGTGTCCTGGATTCAAATGAATGGGATAACAGTTTCTGTCCTTTCTGAAGGTCTTCAGAGACAAGATTGATGGAGGAGGTATATCACTACAATGTGAACAAAACCAAAACAGTTTTATCTGCTAAACTGAATGCAAGTAACTTTCAAATAAAGCAAGGTCCCTGCTCTGCTGCCATGGTTAACCAGTGCTTAACCAGTGCTTACTCCTATTTCCTGTCTGACAGGAAGTTGTACCATAATCATTTATACAGTAAAGTCCCCAGGAAGAAGGTGGATAGATCTTTATTTTTGGAGGGTTACGCGTTATTGTTCACCATAGACCTGATCTATTCTCTCACCAGCACTCTGCATATCTTCCTTCACTACATTTATTAGCCTTCTCTGTTGTCTTGATCCGTTCCTCCTTCCTGACATCTTCAGCATCTTTTGTCTGATGTATTCACGACCCCTTCTCTGCTCATGTCTAAACCATCTCAGCTTGTCTCATTTCATATTGATCTCTAATCATATCTGCTGTGATCACGCCAAATAAAAGTCTTAATATCCATCAGCTTCTTCCTGTTGTTTTGTCAGAGCCACCATCTTCAAACCAAACATTATAGCAGGTCTCACTACTATTTTTTAACTTTCCCTTTTACTTTTGCAGCTGTCCTTTTGTCACAAATCTCCCCTGATAATCTGTCAGTTCTATCCAGCCTCTTCTTCACTTTCTCTGTGTTCTGCTCTTTGCTTTGGATTGTCACTCTTGTCCTTGAACGTATACACCTTCAGTACATATACCCCTTGCAGCTTCACTGATCTGCCTCTCTCATTCTCACGCTTGGATTTTGTCCTGCTTCTACTGACTTTCATCCCTCTTCTGTCCAGAGCCTACCTCTGCCTCTTCTCTTCCAACAGCTCCCTACAGATCACATCATTTGTCTACATTATAATCAAATATGTATTAGCACAACCCAAGTTCTGAAAAAAGTGGGGAGGTTGTGTGAAATATACATATAAACAAAACACAATGATGCACAAATCATTTCATGAACCCATATTTCAGTCACAATGGAACAAATTCAACATATTGACTATACTAATTATACAATTTCTGAAGTGTAAAATAAGATCAGTTAAAATGTGATGGCAGCAATGCATCACAAAAATGTTGGACCAGGGAGAACAGGGAAAAAATTATGGTACAATTGAGAAACAACTGAAAAAGCACAAAAAAGTTACACACACTTGTGGAGTTTTCTGTGTCGCTGCCTTGCCATCGTTGTTCAGTCCTTCCAGCCTTGGGCTCAGGCCTGTCATGGCAGCTGTCTCCATGATCCTCCATCTGCCTGCATAGACCAAACTCTACGGACCCGTTCGGTTCCGCGTGGAAAACCTGGATGTTCTCCGTCTGCTGAACCCGGTTCTGGAGGATAGTCTGGGAGGCAGCTGCTGTGGTCCTTGTTACCATCAAGCTGCTGATGGGACCTGCTAACGCTACTAACAAGACCACACCACTAACAGTACCATGCTGCTAACTGGACCATGTTGCTAAGACAACCTCACTGTCATCAGAACCACTCTGCCAATAGGACCATGCTGCTGTAGATTTATTTATTTTTCACTTTTGGCGCCTTGCTTCTGTATTTTTGTTGCATGTTTTGAATAAATCCTAGTTTATGATGGTTTAGTTTATGTTAGTGCTCGTATTAAGCGTGTAAATTATAGCTGAACAGAACCTATGAGAATCATGCTGCTGCTGTTCGATGTATTGTTTTGCACTTTTAGTGACTGGCATATATCTTACATCTTTTAGCGTACCATTGGGCGTTCGTTTATCTTAATGTATATCTTAGATCATTATTTACTGTTTAATTTTACACTATACTTTTGCTGTTGTTGGATGTAACTGGGACCCAGAGTACACAAGTTCTTTCCACCTCATGTACCACATGTGATGTGTATGACAATAAAGAACCTTGAATCCTTGAATGATCTATTGTTGTAGACTGATGGTCCCCATTTTCCATGTATAAAGCCAGTTTCTGGTAATTCCACTGAGGTCTGGCTTGAAACACGTCAGTAAGGTGCTATTTGTAGAACAGGTTTTGTTGGCAGGCCTCAGACTGACAAAGTCTTTCAGATGAAAGATGAAATGATTCTTCCAAGAAGAATCTGTCTAGATGACATGATTTATTTTTATTTTTTATTTTTTTGTGATTCTACCTGGATGATTGAGCTTTCATACTTTCTTATTTCTGCTGATAGAGCATTTTGCAACTATTGGTTTTCTTTATGCCCTTATTCAAGCAGGGTTGTGGTGACCTGGTGTTGTGTGAGGGGGACACCCTGACAGGTTGTAAGGACATCACAAGGACACATCGAGACAAACAACAATTATTCACACACTCACTCCCACCAAGTGACAAACTGAAGTTGTCAAATCATCTAACATGCATGTTTTTGGTCTGTGAGAGGAAACCATAGTACCCAGAGAAAACCCACATGTTCACAAGGAGAACATGTAAACTCCACACAAAGAGGGCCCAGGTGGGAGGAGATCCTGTAGACTTGTTGCTGTGAAGCTCATAAAGCCTTGAACCCCTGCAATATATGGAAGGACCACTGGTCTGGGTCTGGGTTCCTTCTTTTCACCTGATGGCTGACTGGAGTCCTGTTTGGGTTTCTTCTGCTTTCAGGAAGGCCCAGTTAGGATATCCACATGGCTCCAGGGCAAAATATTCAAGTCTTCAGCAGTGATTTACAGAACACAGATTTTTCCTTCTGAAAAATCCATCACACAGCACCATCTTAAAGATCCTGACCTTCTAAATGTTCAATCTTATCTTCTGAAGCCACAGAATCTGGACCTCAACAGAGCTTACCTTCTTTACCTTCTACCAGTTTATGATGTGAAAAATGATGTCTATAATCATCCAGATAACTGAAGGGCCCCAGCTGCTTTTGAAGCTTTGCTGCACAGCCAACACGTGTCCCCTGCTGTTTGAATGCCTGTTTAAGCATCTTCTATGCAGATTAAGTTTAAACTTGGGCCCTACAGTGAGCACATACTGTACTCTGAGCTATCTGTTTATAAAAAGAAATGCACAGCACCTTGGTAAAAGATTCATCCCTCTTAGTATTATTTTATTTTGTTGCCCTTCAGCTTGGAGTTTAAATGGATTTGTATGTGTTTAAATAGAATTATACAAAAGAAAAAAAACTTCCTTCAGATTAATGAAATTAAATGAGGGAAATCTTGTTTCAAATTATCCTAAAAAATAAATAACTAAAAAGATGATGTGTGCATTTATCCAGTAACATCTCATTAGTTTGTGTCCGTCTCCATGATCTCGGTCCATCTAACCTGGACTTTCTGTCTCCATGTCCAAACATCTGCAGCTCCTTCAGGTTGGACGGTGCTGCTTGTGTCCAACAATCTTTAAACAAACCAGAGATTCTCAGTTGGACCGAGGTCTGGATCCAGGACCTTTACCTGGTTCTCCTTAAACCAGAGGAGTGGTCTTCAACATTGATTAGGGTCATTGTCCTGCTGAAAGGTGGACCTCTGTCCAGGTCTTTGATCTCTGGAAGACTCCAACAAGTCCCTGTCTCCATGTGTCCATTTTTCCTTTAACTCTGACCAGTGTTCCAGAACCTGCTGAAGGAAAAACATCTCCACAACATGATGCTGCTACCACTATGCTTCACAGTAGGCTTGGTGTTCCCAACATGATGAAAATGTCAGATATGGCGCCGTCCTTGATGGTCTAAAAGTTTTGAGTTTTGTCTCTTTGGACCACCTCGATTTCTTATACATTTAAGAAATAAATTTCTAACAGTCCAGTTTTTCTGTTGTTATATTTTTTAGCTACTGGTATGTCTTTTTTCCTGTCCACTCTTCCATGAAGCCCAGCTCTTTGCAGCTTCTAGTGATTCTGTGGACAGGTCCTCTAACATCTGCTGAAGAGCTGTTCAGTTCCATCAGTCATCGTTAGCCTGCTGGATGTTTTTCAGAATAATGTCTTTCTTACCTGCTCTGACTTTTGGTGGACAACCCTCTTGTGATGGGTTTACTGTGGTGGCAGAATCTTTGCATTTCCTAATAAGATATTTAATGGTGCTCCATAGAATGTTCAGTTTTTATATTTTTTTACAAATTACTCTTGATCTGTAGTTCTACACAACATTGTCTCTGACTTCTTTAGTGAGTTTCTTGGTCTTCGTGATAGAACACAAATTCTATATTTCTCTCTCAATGAAGACGGGCGCTCTTACCCTCCCTCCCTCTCTCCTGCTTTTTTTGCTTTCTTATCCTGTCAACCTCAGAGCCTCTCTTTACACATCTTCCGAATCAAAAATTATTATGGATCTGGTCAGCTGGTCCCTCAATGCAATTGATAATTTTTTTCCACCAGACGACAGGGTGCTGGTGAGCCCTCATGAACCTGAATGGACCCGCACAGCTAGGTATGCCATTGATTCCTGTGGGGAGTGGAAGATGGTGTGCCTATCTGTGCTGTCCATGGAGGACATAGAAAACGTGCACATTATTGGATTTGTGATAACAGGGTTTCTGCTTTTTGTAATCGGCGGATACCTGGGATGTCGACTAATAAGAAAGACGCTGGCAGCAGTTTTGGCAATAGTAAATCTGCCTATCTTATATGAAGAATTACGCCGTGTTTCGAGCTCTCAGACTAATATGCTTTGCGAGCTGAACCGTAAGCTGGACGAGATTTCTGAGAATCATGGGCCATTTGCAGCTCCTAGGACTCACGGCATGAAGGAATCAATCTTGGAGAAGGCTAACAAGCACAGACCGGTGGAATGTCCACAGATCTGGCTGTTTGGATTCACCATTGAGTGTACCAGCAGAACTGAAGCAGACATGAAATCAGCAGAGTCGGCCTGCCCACATCAATTGTTGTTTATCTGTATTTAGCCTCCCCACTGACCTTGGATAGGCCAACTTATCTCACATTGGTCCTGGTGGATATGTAAATTAAGAAGCTCTGCTCCCCTACTGCCATCCCCACTGCTCAACCCCTAAGAACATCTGTGGACACTTCTAAGAGTGGACTGGCTGAGAGACACTATAACATCTTTATCAGTATTAAACTATCAGAAAGTTTTCATGGACAATCCCACTGTCTTGTTTTCCTCCCCCCTGCAAAATGTATTATGTCTCTCTATGTTGCTTGCTGAGGTAGATTTAGTCATTTATTTATGTATTTATTGGTACCTTACACCATGCCCTGTGTCAAGGACACAGTGTGAGAGAGACCTTTTTTATATATACAACTTGTCTCCTTATGTTTTCTTCCCCTTTCTTGTCTAAGTGATAAAGTCAGCACTTCACAGAAAGCTGCAGCCCCGGTCACTTCCGTCTATCCTTCAGACGACCGTACAGAATGAAATGTCACTGTACTTACTGTGCAATGACAATACAATTGATTCTGATTCTGTTTCTATATGTTGTCTGTCTGAAACAGGTCTCTCTTGAAAATGAGTCCTTGTGACTCACTGAGACCAACTGGATAAATAAAGGTTAAATGAAAAATAAAAAAGAGTTATTTTCCTAACAGAGAAAGAGCGAGAGAGACATGAAGTCTGAAACAGACAGACTCAGAAGTGTCTGCATATGTTCAAATAGGATCTATCTAATGGTGTGTGTGCTTTTTTAAACTTTAAACCAGTCAGTATCATTCAGTTTATTCCTAGTCTATATCTCCACCAAGTTCCACTAAAATGGACCACGAATTATTTATATCTCCTGACACAATGCACAATACAACCACATGGTGGAGCGTCTCGTGCAGATTTACTCCAAACCCTGCAGGCTGTTCTCCCACACTGCTCAGTGCTGAAGTCAAAACTTGTGCAACATTAAAGCCGTTCTTCGCTGATTAACTTATCTTGAGTTCAGTAGTGTTGTAATCCCAGTCGAACAGCAGTCACAGACGTCTTCTTTTTTACCAGGTTAAAGGTTAAAAACAAAAAGGTGCTGACAAATGAAATTCTAGCAAACATAATAATGCCCATAATTAGCCAGTTTTCAGATTTGAGCTAAAGTTTGGTGTGGTAGTAGCTGGGAGTCATCCCCAACTTCTGCTTTGAGGATTGGATTCTGGATTATTTTACTGAACAAATTTATACAAAAGTTATGAAAGCTAAATTATACATGTGACCCTAAGTTAAATAATTTTGTGACTTTTGGACATAATCGCCTGTTTTTAAGGAAGGCAAGAGATCATATAATTGCTTGTACCTATGTGTACCTGTTTGTTTGTTTATTTGTTAGTGAAATATCTCATAAACAACAGGCCAAACTTTAATGACATTCTCAAAAAGTGGTCCATGAATGTTCATCTATTAACTCATGGAGTCAACTCAAGTCAAGATGGCCACCTCACCTAGTTGCTTTATCAAACACAAAATGACAATACTTAATCAATTTTACAGACTGAGCAAAAATGTGGACAAATATTACAACTTATATATTTGATGAATACTCTTTCACTGCTTTACTCACTTTAAATTAGAAGTAGATTCAGCTGAATCGCAAACTCCTCCTTGACTAATTTTTATTCTATTGAGTTTTGTTAGTTTTATTAGTTGTTTACTTGCAATAAATAAACAGAAAATAATAATGATCCAGATTATTCAAAAGGCTGAAATCACACTTTTTATAGTGAGGATGTTTATGAAGCATTCACTCTATTGTGATACATTTTTCTTTCATAAAAGTTTTTCTGCATTTTTCTCGTTCCACAATTTTAGTGCTATTTCAACACATAATGAATCAAAACATTCAGCTCATTCAGCAGAAGGGTGCAATGACTTTTGGTATTGGTGCAACTTTAGCTTTTTGAAATATTTAGCTTTTTCTGCCACTTTTTGTTTCTCATATTAAATGAATTGAGCTCATTTTACATCTTTCAATCTTTAGATCTTTTTACAACTTTTTACTACATTTTGGTACGGTTCTGCTTCTTTCAGCTTCCTTGTGCAATTAAACAAGATTTCAGCTACTTTCAGCTGTTTTTTCAGCTATTTTTCTTTCAGATTGTTTCTGTTAACAAGAAGAATTTTGTGCTTCTTCTAACTTCTTTCTGCTAATTTTAGCTTGTTATGCCCCTTTCAGCTTATTTATGCAATTTTTATACGTATATTTCTGCTATTTCAGCTATTATTTAGCTGTGGTTATGCTTATTTCACTTTTTTGTGTTATTTTCTGCTTCTTTCAGCCTAATTGGGCAAAATTGTGCTCCCCCCACTTGCTTCTACTAATTCAAGCTAATTTAATTAGCTTTTCAGCTACCCTTTCTTTATCCCCCCTTTTTAAGCATTTTTGTAGCTAACTTCAGTTGTTTTCAGATAAATTAAAGTTTTCTGTAGTAATTTCTGCTACTTTCAGCCTAATTAACTTCTTTCTGATAATTTTAGTTTATTATGCTCCTTTCAGATTAGTTCTGATAGTTTCGCCATTTTCTGCTGTTTCAGCTACTATTTAGATGTTTGTGTACTAAATTTAACTTTTTCAGCTAATTCCTCCTTTTTCAGCTCATTTCAGCTCCTTCCACTTCCTTCTTGTCGTTTAAGCTTCTTTCTGCCTTTTCAGCTACTTTTCAGCTATTATTTTAGCTAATTTCAGCTTTTTTAGCTAATTTCCTTATGTTTGTGCTAATTTCTGTTTATTTAAACTTAATTCAGCGAATATGTGTTCATTCTGCTTTCTTCTGCAAAGTTAGGCTTGTTCTTCTATTTCAGCTACATTTCATCATGTTTTAGCTCATTTCAGCTGTTTTTAGCAAGTTCTTCAGCAATAAGCATTCACACTGCATTTTTGCAGGAAATGCAATTTGTAGGTCCATGACTTCAACTCCAAATCATATCAATTAAGAAAAAAAGGTTTGAAGTTAAACTTTCACAAATAGGGCTGTTTCCTTTTACCTAAGTTCACAAAGCTGCCAAATTATTTTTTTCTGGGCAAACATCAGAATTTCTGATCAAGCTCCAAAACAACTTACCATCAAAGGGCTAGCATTCCTTGAAGGAATGCCTGTCACTTGTTGCTTTTCATGCCAGAGTTTTAGAATGAAATCATCTTATGTTGAGAAATAAGGACCAAATGCCCTCCTTGGATGACATTAATCTGGCCTCCAGCTCTTATGTTAAAAAATCTTGGTGTTATTTTTGTTATTTTTTTGAAGTTACATGAGCCTCATCAGTGAGAATCTGCCCCGGACATCGAGGCAGGAAATAGTTTAATACACGCTTATCAGACAGAGGCGAGGTCAAGACAACCTCGGCTTTCCATCAGTTACTGATAAACATCCATAATCTATAAATGTTCTTGACAGTAGTCATTTTTGGTAAAACCTTAAAGAGAACAATATGAGCAATCTTATGAGAAATCGCAATGTATTGCATGATCTGTTACACCCAGTTTCAGCTCAATGATGGTAAAATTCACCATGTTTTGTTGTGTTGTGTTGTGTTGTTGTGTTGGCCTCGGTGGATTAGCTGTGGCGACCTGCTTTAATAGGATTCACTTCACAAATGAATCATTTGGAGATGTACATCCTGTGATTATCAACTTTAAGTTTCATCAATGTTTTGTGAGATATTTTCCTAACGAAAGAGACAAATGAAAACACAGAGCAGACACAGGCAAAAACATTATTATTCCACTTCATCATTTGTGGCTGGCGATAAAAATACAAGACTGAAGACTTTTTCCTGCTTGAAAGCGCTCTGATAACACAGCAGATGAGTCAGGTTTCAGCCCTGCCTCAGTTTGCTTCAGACTGTTTGGCAGCTGGGGGTCAAAGGTCAGCCTCGCTCTCTGTAAGGAGACTTTGCATAGCGTTGGTGGACACTTAAAACCACAATAACAGCATAACCTTTGTCCTAGAAACTTTCAGCAAAGAGCTGCAAAGTCTGGTGACTTTGAAGGATTTGCTGAACAGAATCCATTAAACTGAAACTTCTACTCCAAAGCAGTTCATTATTACCTGCTGGCAAAAGGCGGGTGTGTATGTGTCTGTTAGCAAAATATCTCATGAACCAGCGAGCCTATTTTAGTGAACGTTGCAGAGAGTAATTACTGGTTGCACTTCTACAACTGATTTTTTGGGAATAAACACAGCTGAAGATGGCTGCCACAGCTAGCTTATTAAATAAATTTTAAAAAGCTATAATTCTATCTTTTTTATAGGTATTATTCTAAAGTGAAGTGTGGCAGTAGCTGAGAGTCTTTCACAACATATAGTCTGTGCGTTAACAGATTGCACAAGATCTTTTAAAAACATTGCCATGGCCTGTTTAGAGTTAACTCTGTGTGTGTCTGTCAGCGAAATATCTCACAAATCACTGCACAGATTTTAATGAAACTTTCAGGAAATAAGCACTGAATACGCAGCTACAACTATGTAACTTTTGGAGTGAATCCAATATAAACTAGCTACAAAACTAATCCACATAAGCCAACACAAAAATGGCTATATCGCTGTCCATCTTTCAGATGTTGAGCTGCAAATTGTTGTGGTAGTAGCTGAGAGTTATTACTAAGACATTTTTGGAGTGGGACATATCACAATCACATGAGGTTGTTCATAACATTATTTTTAATGTTTGATAAGAATGGCTACAACATAATTTCTCAAAATAGGATGTCTCAAAGATTCTGGCATGAAGGCAGCGGGCGATAAGCATTCATTAACAAACTGCTAGGCCTTTAATAATACATCTATCAAGCATGGAAAAACAAAACTGCAATAAAATAATCCGTGATAAATATTTGTGGCAAAACAAGCCATAAAAGTTAGGGATTGATGTGATATTAGTATCAATATGACACTGATCTGATTACATATTGTTTTCTTCTCTTCCTTTGAGATTAAGACCCAAACAAACATGTTTGTTTTAACAGTAAACATTCTTAAAAACTCACTTTTGGCTTCTCAGTGACATCGGAGCAAAAGATAAAATAATAAAGTGGGAGTCGTTTAACAATCAAGCTGAGCACACCCTCCCAGTGCTGACAGACAAGTCTTTTTACCTTTGGCCTGCCACAAGGACGGCTCAGACTTTGGAACCAGGGCAACATGTCCGCAGGTCCCAGGGCTCATATACAGTAAGACTGGAGGTCTATAAAAACCCAAAGACGCAAGCAGGAGGATTAGTCTTCAGAGAAAGAGGGAGACTCTCCTCAAGCTGTGGGAGCCCATCATGTGGGGAGCCAAGCTTTGCCTCTTGCTGCTCCTGGGCACGCACACACTCGCCCGTAAGTACGCTGCTTTTATAACACGATAATCATATTTTAGGATGCAATTTTGTATTTTTTTAATGTGGGGGAACAAATAAGTGTTTTATTGCATGTAAAAATAAAAATAATTTCCTTCACGATTGGATGGTGTAATATTCCTGACAATAAACCTTGATGCTAAGCTACACAAACTGAATGCTAAAGTTGGTATATTCTTTTCCATATAACAGAATAATTTAAATGTGTTTATTTAAATGTTGTTGTTTCTATAAAGCAAATCATTTTTGTTGTGCGCAGAACAAGATGTAGGAAGTGCAGAAGAACAATCCCCGCTTTGCTTCTGTGAGTTTCCTTCCTTAAGATGTTTTGTTTTTGTGATTATTATTGAGAATGAATCTCTGACTTTTTTTTTTACCCTTTTTTAATATAATGAATATTTTAACAGGTCATTTTGATTGATTATTTATTTATTTATTTATTTATTTATTTATTTGTTTATTTATTTATTTATTTATATATGGTAAATAACTTAAAACATGACCAAAAAAAGGTGGCAGATATTGTACTCTTTGGTAAACACTTTTTTTTTTAAATAAATGTTTCATTTTTAGGATTTAAAAAACTTTAAAACAAGCCCAGGCAGAAATCTACAGATGAGAAGGATTTATTTATTTATTTATTTATTTATTTATTTATTTATTTGTTTATTTATTTATTTATTTAAAAACTTTCCTCTGTGTTTATTTTAATTACTTTAAAATATATTATAAGGGTGTTTTAAATCCAAATTTTGTTCCAACTTGCATCAGAGACGATTTGCCCAAAGGTTTGCAAAACATTTTGCAAATATATATTTTTATTTTAAATATTTTTAAAGAAAACTTTATTATGGCCTTACAGCCAAAAAATAATAATCACAAACGATGACATAGACATGTATGAAAAAAAAAACTTTTGAAAATATTTTAGACAAACACAATGTAAAATTCCAAACTTTTATTTTTAACCATTTTTAATGAACATATTTACTAACAATAGCAAGTCATTTTGGATATTTGTTTATTTTGTAATTATTTATTTTTGTGTTTATTTATTTATTTGTGTGTTTATTTGTTTTTTGTTTATTTATTGATGTAAATGTTGAAATGAGGGATTTTCTGGTTGAAAATGTGCTCATTTGCTTGAATACCAATCAAAACATCTGGTTGAATATAAATCTATATATTTTTTTAATGGTTTCTTTTGATTAGTCTGAAAAAAAACAAACATATTACGGACATTAACTTTTTTGTTATGAATTTACCTGGACGATTGAACGTAACATCAGGAAACTTAAATGTACTGAACTGTTCTAACTGATACGTTTTAGTGGCCAAAAGATACAAGAACTTCAGACGCTTTGTGTACAACTATGAAGCCGAGACGCTGAACGGTGTGAATGGAGCCGCAAATGAAAAGACCGGCCCTAAAGTCCACTGTACAGTAAGTCCCGGAGCCAAAACAAAAACCGCCATGGCTGTCACTGTGAAACAGAAGAAGTAACCATTTCTTGTGCCGCGCAGGTTGAGGTCGACGTACCCCAGACGTGTAGCTTCATCCTCCGCACCACAGACTGCTCTCTGAGTGAGATCTCTGGTGTGGACAATGAAGGGAACCCGGTGTACCGTCCTGCTGCTGGAGATGAGACTTTCAAAGCTGCCATGGCCAAGTTAGTCGTCCTTTTTCTGTCCAGGAATTACATCATTCTTTATTGTGACAAAATTAGCTCATTTAGAGAGCTCAAAAAGAGAGGATGACCTAAATGTTTGGTTCTGGGTCCAAATCTACCCCTGTTTCCAGGAACCCTTTGAAGATTTCAGTGGAAGGACAAACTGGTGTCAAACTGTACCCTGAGGATGATGAGCCCACCAACATCCTGAACATCAAGAGGGGGATCGTCTCCGCTCTCCTGGTGCCTGACCTGGATGCGGAGAAGAACGCTGAAATGGTAGCTCCTCTTCTTCTTAATGATCATTTTCCAGCCAGTTAGCCCAGACCAAGAGGAACTTCATTCTGTTTGTGATGTGGAGTCGCACTAAGATAAACAAGTTGCACAACCAGCAGATAAGCTGCCCCAGTCAGAGGTGATAAATGCACTCTTATGTTCTTACAGTGACACTCACCGTGTACAGGACAAAGTCCATGATAAGTTATCTGAGCTCTTAGCATCACCTGCTCCCATGATAAGAGTGGAGAAAGACGGAATCGTTCAGGTTCATTGATTATCGGGTCTAGAAAGGACAGAAGACACATTCTCCAATCAGATAGGCTTTGTTTGTGACATGTGACGAACATCCCCCCGAGTTCTGATAAAGCTTCTTGTTTTCAGCCCACTGTGCACGGCGTGTGCTCCACTGAACTCTCCATTAACTCCAGAGATGATGCTGCTGTTGATGTGACCGTCAGTAGGGATCTGTCCACGTGTAACTGGTTTGTGGCTCGCAGACAGGACACCAGTCCTCTGGCCCTCATCTCCGGCATGGTGAGAGCTCATACATCATCAAGTTTGATCACAGTTGAAGTCACCTTGTATCTTGCCTAAAATATGAAGCATTAGACTTTTCTTAGATAAATGGTAAATGGTAAATGGAGCTTACTTACATAGAGCTTTCCAGCCCCCTATGAGGGGCCCCAAAGCGCTTCACAGTACCAGCCATCCACCCATTCATACACACATTCATAC
>JARVGQ010000210.1:23946268-23960578 GCA_031762355.1 Hypsolebias martinsi
AAATTGATGTGGTCATGGCTGATAATAATCCCGAAGAGATTTTTTTTTTACCTGCCCAGTTCTTCATTTGTCATTACCTATTGGGAACAATGTCTGTTGGCAAAATATATCATCAAATGAAACAATTTCAATGAAACTCAGAAATTAACCAGTGGATATTCAGCTGCAGCTGATTACCTTTTGAAATAAACCTGATTCAAGATGGCTGCCATAACTGAACACACTCAAACACAGACACCTTGAAAATTTCTTGCAGATGTTTTTTTTTTTTTTTTTGGTGTGGGGGCTGATTGAACTGTAATTCTGTTTAGATGAAGCCAACCTGAAGTACCTTCCCATGGACGCTGTTGATGACAAGCTGCCGGTGCAAACCAAGGACGCTGTTCTAACCACAATGCAGAAGCTGAACACCCTGTCACAGACCACTGACGGCCAGTTGCGTGCCGGCCTCTTCCACAAGCTGGTGTCTGAGCTCCGCGGATTGAAAGTCGACATCCTGACCTCCATCGTTGACGAGATGATTGAAATCTCTGACTTTCTGACTTGGCAAGCTCTGGTTCAATGCGGTACCCCAGAATGCACCAGCAGCATACTGAAGATTCTAAGAAAATTTGACCAAGATGCAAGTGAGGTCGATGCAGTCATCTATGCCCTGGGAATGCTGTCCAACCCCTCCCGCCTGATGGTGAAAGACCTGCTGGCAATGGCTCAGTACAAGCAGAGCAAACCCATCATGTATGCACTGAGCAATGTAGTTACAAGGTACGAATTAAATGCCAAAGTGCTGAACAGTATTTTCTATTGTAAATTGGCAGATAATCACTTATATTGTTGTTTTTCACTAGACTGTACAAGTCTGAGGGCGTCACCCCAGAGATCACTGCTGTCTATGAGTACATGACATCCCTTTTGGGTCCAGACTGTTCAGGGGAGAAAGACCTGGCCTTCCTGACCCTGAGGGTAGGTTACCAGCTCCAAACACAAATTGAAAACATGAAAAATCCCACAAAGAAATAAAAAGCTCAATCTTATCTATGATATTCTATCCAGGTTGTTGGTAACATGGGAGAAGCAATGGAGGCCGCTGGCCCTGCTATCAAGAGCACCCTGTTGAAGTGCATGAGACAACCTGCTACCACTTTGTCCGTGCAACTCTCTGCCATTCAGGCTTTCAGGCGCATGTCCATCACAGAAGAAGTAACTGTCATCCTGGTTCACAACGATAATACCTTTAGTTTTTGTTACATTGTGTAAGATCTACAAGTTGAACTGTGACTATACATTAAAGGGAGTGCTGTCATTCTGTCTAGATTCGCTCCAACCTCCAGAGAGTTAGCCAATACCCCAAGGGTGCAGTACAGAAGCGCCTGGCAGCTTACCTTATTCTGATGAGAAATCCACAGGAAAGTGACCTTGAGATGGTGAAGAAGCTGCTCAATCAGGAGCAGAACGAGCAGGTCAAAGCTTTTGTGTCCTCTCACATCTACAACATCATCTCCTCAACCAATTCAGAGACCAAAGAGTGAGAACGACAAACCTTTCTAGTTCTGACCTTTAGCTTACTAGTAATAAAGTATTGTCAATTCCTTGGCCAAATACACCAGTTGATTTGCATCTACCATATTTTAACTTCAGGCTCGGTCAGAGAATAATGGGAGTTCTTCAGGACACTGATGTTGTCACACACAATGACTACTTCACCAAGTCTCGCAACTACAAGCTGGGTGTGGCACATAAGAACATGCATGCCAACATTCAAGGAAACGTCATTTTTGATCCTAGCAACCAGTTGCCCAAAGAAGTCTTGTTGGAAACAACCCTGGAAGCTTTTGGCTACAGCCTGGATATATGGGAGGTGTGTGTATTTCCTTAAGCTTTAATGGTTTTCTGTGTTGGGCTCAGTTTGATCAATCATGTCTCTGGTTCTGGATGATTTTTCTGTAGGTTGGCATGGAGGGTAAAGGCTTCGAACCAAACATTGAGGCTTTGTTCGGACAGAATGGTTTCTTCCCTGACACTGTATCTAAAGCTCTGTACTGGGCTGAGGACAAGATGCCACCAAAGATCAGAGAAGTTCTGGAAAAATGGCTCGCGCCTCTGAAATCAGAACGGCCAAAGGTATTCACCTTAAACTCTAGTTACTTCGTCATTTTGTTTGATCGCATCACAACTAACAAAATTTTGTTTTCTCCCAAGGTTCCTGCAAACCTAATGGCAGAAATTGCTCGTAACTTCAACAAACTGGTAAAAGATCTGCAGAGTCAAGAGTCCCCAGAAGCCATGGCCTACCTGAGGATCATGGGAACTGAACTTGGTTACATCAAGGGCACCGATCTGAAGTTTATTGTTGAAAACGCAATTTTGAACGCAAAGACTTACATGCATCATACCAAGGTATTGTTCAATTCCGCAATTACATTATCTTTATGTTTCATGTCTTTTGAGTTTGTTTGTTTGTTTGTTTGTTTGACCTCATCAGAGTTTTAACATGCATGTTTTCCCATCAGTTCATGGGTAGCTGGGTGCCAAGCACTGACAATGAGATTTTTGCACACTACATCTTTATGGACAACAAATTCACCTTACCAACTGCAGCTGGCTTGCCAATGACATTTGCTCTTTCTGGCACTTTTGCTCCTGGTGCAAAAGGAGGCCTTCATATTTCTCCAAACATGGTAAGAGTTTTAATATTTCCTTAAAAATATATATTTTAGCTTTGGATTGGAGTTAAAAAAAAACTAAACTCTTTAACAATAACCTTTAACCTTTTTCATCTTCATGATCTGGTTTTACTCACAGAATGAGCTGGTCTTCAGTCCGTCTGTTGGAGTTGAATTCATGACTCAGATGGGGGTCCACATGCCCGAATTTGTTGTTTCTGCTGTCGAGATGCATACCACCCTGTTCCACGAGAGTTCCTTTAATGCCAAGATCACCATGGAGCAAAACCAGGTCAAGCTCTCCATCCCTGCTCCACAGGGTACCACAAAACTCTTCAGAATCAGGTGACAATTATAAAATAAAAAAAATTATTCTGAAACAATTATGAATTGTGTAACATTCCAAACTCAAGCACCATAATGTCAATACCATCAGTTATTATCACAGCTACTGTGAAAAAACAGTGATGATGTAATTAACTACCTATGTTTATGTTCATTTGTATGACTGTTGGCAAAATATCTCATGAACCAGTGGGTGGATTTTAACAAAACTCTCAGAATGTAATCAATGGATGTATATCTACAACTTATTATCTATTAGGGCCTATTGGATTCAAGATGACCACCACAGTTAATAAATGTTGGCAAAAAGACACATATCTGCAACACTACTGCTATTGAAACTTGGATCATTGGATGCGCTGTAAAACTTCTGTTGTCATTTTTTCCTGTTGTTCTAGCAATAACTTGGAGATTGTTGGTGCTGGCCAAGCTACAATGATCCCACACAAACAGAGCGTATCAAAGTGCAACCCTCTTTTCTCTGGAATTAAATACTGCACCACACTGCATTACACAGACGCTAGTGACAAGACAACTGCCCCTTACTTCCCTCTGAATGGAGAGACAATGTAAGTTGCAGGCTAAAGAGGTCATATTTGCTTTTCACATTATTGTAGAAAAGTAAAGTGAAAACTCATCAGACTTTATTTCTCTTTAGGCTTGCTCTTGACATTGAGCCCACTAAAGAGATATCTGAGTACACAGCCGCCTTCGTCTATAACCTCCTCAGCGAAGGAAAAGATGGCCGCCAGAAGGTTGATTCCTTGAAGATGATCCTCAGGGCTGAGGGTATGAGCATCATGCATATTAGAGAAATTGTTATTTCTGTAAAACTGCAGTGTGAATGTTGATCACTGAGTGACTGCAGGAATTAGAATCTGAAACTGAAAAGATGCAAAACACTAGCTAAAATCCCAAAGTAGGAAAATGCTTGCTCCCAAATCTAGCTTAAAATCAAATTTAGCAAAAGGCTTGCTAGAAAGTAAAAGTGGCAAAAGTGAAAGTGTTCGCTGAAAACAACAAAAGTTTAACTTTGAGCTAAAAGTTGCAAAAGATTTGCTGAAAGCAATTAAGTGCTTGCTAAATGCTAATACTGTAGTAGCAAATGGCTAGATTAAAATATCAAGTTAGGTTGAGGTTAAATGTAGTAAAGGGCTACCTAAAAGCTTAAAAAAATAGCAGGTCTGTAGCTAATAGTCAAAAGTAACAAAATGCTATCCAAAAGCTAAACAATAGCAAGGCTGTAGCTAAAAGCTAAAAGTAGCAAGTTTATCTAAAAGCAAAAATAATATGTCTAGTTAAAAACTGAAAGTAGCAAAAGGCAAGCAAACACATCAGACAAAAGCTAGAAATAGCAAAAGGCAAGCCAAAAGTAGCATAAACTGAAGAAAACAGAAGTTTGTTGAAATAGATTTCAAGAAAACAATGTACAGTAGTTAGAAAGTGAAGAGATGTCTGCATTCCAGTCGGAGTAGATTATGTTCATTTAAAAGTTACAAAAGCCAAACATCATTGCAGCTATCTCCTGAATGAGTTGAACGTTTTGTTATATAAATGACTAAAATAATACAAAGCATGCTAAAGGAGTTAGAATTAAAAAAAAAAAAAAGGGCGGAAAACACGACAGGAAATAATCCAATTCTTGTTACTTTTCTGTGACTCAAGGTTCACAGCCCAGAGAGGCTACAGCCACCATGAAATACAACAGGAACAGGAACATTTTCACCACACAGATCCAGATACCTGACATTGATGTTGAGGCGGGCGTTAAAGTGGGCATGACAGACAGCAGTTCAAAAGGCAAATCCATGTTCCTTGAGATCTCCAACAAGAACGTGCCCCAGCTGTCTCTAATTGGCCGAGCTAAGTGAGTAAACTTTTTTAAACACTATCATATACATATTATATGTATTTGTCAACTATACCATTAACACATTTCGACATGCATGCATAACTGATAACTTGGGTTTTTTTTTCCATTTATTGCAGGCTTCAGGCTATGAACGATGGACTACTGCAGGTTCAGCTGCTGGTGCCGTCCCTCAGGACTAATGCCACACTCAGTGCTATAATGAGCAAAACTGACGGGCTCACCATGCAGATCAAGAGTGATGTGAAACTCCCAGAAGTCGCCTCCATTCAGGCAGTCACTGTCAAATATGGTACATTAGTTTAAAAATAACCTCAGTTGTATTCAAAGCTAAACTGGTTTTGTAAGATATATGGAAAATTAAACTGCAAATATTTATGTATCTCAGGTAAAGAACAGGCTGAGGTTAATCTGATGTCCAACATGAATGCTGACACAAAGATCCCAGTGGGCTACACCAAAGCTGCTCAGGCATTGCTCGGGCAGCTTGCAAATGATGTCATGGACAAGCAGGTTGTCAATACAGACATGAAAGTACGGCACATTCTCAGCAAAGGCCTTGAGGTAAAAACAATCATGACAACTTTTCCCCAGAGACTACCTTTGACAGGCTGAAACACGAGAACTGTTTCTTTTTTAGGCCACCAACATCTGGATTGATAAGATTTCCATTGATGTTCCTTGCATCAAAAAACTGAGGAACAGCGTTGAAAAGATGCAAATGCCATCAGTGCCTGAAAACTTGTTCATGAATCTGTAAGTCCAATTAAATTAGTATGTATTTGATTGATTGCTGCCTCTTGATTTGAATTTAGAACAGCATGTAGTCTATTTAAATGTATGTTTGGTTTACCCCTTGTTATTCTTTTTTCATTCAACCAGTGAAAGCACACTCAGATACCAGTTCAAACAGAACCACTTTGTGATGACTATCCCTCTGCCTTTTGGTGGGAAAACATCTGAAGAGCTGAGGATACCATCTGTTGTCACCTCTCCTCGCATTTCTGTGCCTCAGTTGGAAGTGGATTTTGCCCCTCGGGAGGTCCCAATCCCACGTTTTACCATCCCCTCTGAATATGATCTCACCCTGCCTCTGTTGGGATTGATGGAGGCATCTGCCAAGGTCAACAGCAACTTTTATGACTGGGAGGGAGTGATTACTGTTGGTAATAACACTGCGGAGTCACCTGAATACGTGGCCAAGTTCAGCGTCATGGCTGAAAGTCCAGTTAGACTGCTATCTTTCTCAGCTGAAGGTAATCTATACTTTATTCTGTAATAAATATTAATTTACAAGTTAATATTGAAAAAATAAAATGGAGATTGGACGTGTACTCATTTTTTAATGAATTTTCTGTCTCACAGGAGCCTCCAAAATCACAGACACAGACAAGGAAACAATTGAAGTCACACTCGATGGAGCCCTGAATCACATGCTCATCCACACAGGTTTCAGCGTGCTGGAAAGCATTGCCGTCACAGACAATATACTGACAACAGGTCACTACAAATTGTATGCTGCTGCTGATCCAGCTGGTCTGAACACTAATTTGACCATTACCACCCAGTACACCCTTGACTCAAGCATGTTCTTTGGAGATATTAACACAGATGGGAGCATCACCATTGGACCCATGGTGGCCACCACCACCTACCTCCACACCTTCTCTGTTGAGCCAGCCAAGAAAGAAGCAAAAATGGAGAGCACATTGAGGGTAAACTCTGAAAAGCTGAAGCTTGCAAACAAGATCAAAGCTTCTTATGAAAGTGATGAATTTTTGTTTGAATCAACTACCAACATGAACCACGACCCAATCATGCACACCACCAAAATTAACCTTAGCTACAAGGATGTCAAACTCACCTTCCAGTCTGACTCTGTGACCAAAGCTTATGAGAAGATGATTCGTAGTCAGATGGAGTTCTCCTCCTCTGGAGGACAGGCTGCCTTCAGACTAGAGAACCAAGCTGATGATACCCAGAACCGGGCATATTCTTTGCTGACTGGAGCAATGAATCCCTCTGGCTTAGAGATCAATGCTGATGCCTCCTTAAATATCTTCTCAAGTATTGCTTCCCATAAAGCAACCTTGTCATTGAGCACAAATGGCTTGACCACCAGCTGTACAACAACTGCCCGGCACAGCCCATTTACATTTGAGAATATTTTCCATGGTGGAGTTGACAACACTGGAGCCACCTTGTCTCTCACAACAAAAGGAGCTATTCAGGCCAACAAAGCTGAACTCTCTGTAGAGGGAAAGCTTGCAAACACAGAGGTTTATCTCAACAGCATGTTTGCAGGTAACCTGTTTGACATCAACAGCAGGAACAGAGTGAACTTCAGGCTGAATGAAGATGGTTTGGTCTTTTCCAACAACATGGTTGGATCTTTCAGGGAGATGAAGACTGACAATACCCATTCACTATCTCTTTCTTTGGGATCTTTAACCCTCCAGTCCAAAACTGACAACTTCCTTGACAGGAGCAATTCCTACATGCACGACATCACAGTCAACATGAAGCATTTTACTGCTTCAGCCACAGTGAAAAATGACCTGAAGGTGATGGCAGTTAACTTTGTAAATGATGCCCAGTTCAAGGCAGAACCTTACAATGTGGAACTGACTGGAACACTGATGGGAGCCTTCTCAGAGGAAGAGCTCAAGCACACATATGAAATCAAGTTTGCTAACATGATACTGTCTGCAACGTGCAACACCAATGGAAAACTCCTAGGATCTCGCATGACACATGCAACCGACATGGAAGTGGATGGTTTGACTGTAAAGTTCAACAACATGGCTAACTTGAATTCACCATCTCTTCGTCTGGACAGCATGATCAAAACTACTGCTGCACCCTTCACTCTAACCATTGATGCCATTTTCAACTCGAATGGTGAAGTGCATGTGTATGGACAGCACAGTTCCGAAGTGTACAGCAAATACCTCCTACAAGCAGAACCAACACTGTTTACACAGTCCTTTGAGTACAGAGCCTCAACAAGCCATGAAATGGCAGGTAGACCTACTATCAAGACCAATATGGATAACAAGTTGAACAGCATGTTAAGCCTGCAAGAGCAGAGTATGTCACTGAAGGTGATATCCACAGTGAATGAGCACACGTTTAATCAAGAAATGAGTGCATATAACAATCCAAAGAAGATGGGTATTGAAATGAAAGGAGCAGTCTCAACTCCGCTCTTCAGTAAGGCCAGTCAAGACTATGCCATCTCTGGGTTTGTGAAATATGACAAGAACAGTGACAGTCACTCCATCCTGATCCCATTCATTGAACATATGCCAGCAGTGATTGAAAGCATGAAGACCACAACGATGACTCTGATGGATAACAGCATTGAGATGCTTAAAGACATCAGCACCAGGTATGAGATCAGTACCAAGTTTCAAGGCAAAATGGCAGAACTGAAGGACGCCATTGATCATTTTGACTTCAACCTCTTTGTCCAAGACCTGAGAGAGTTTCTCACCTTTGTGGAAAAGTTCATCACTGAAATAATGGCCAAGTTCCCAACTGATAAAATTATTAATCTGTTCAAATCTATCAAAGACACTATCAGGGCTACAATCAATAAAATTAACATCCACGACAAACTTGAAGCAGTTTATATCAAAATTGAAGAGTTTCTTTCCAACTATGGGGTTGAACATATAATTGGGGCCTTCATGGATGAAGTTGTTAAAATTATGAAGGAATATCAGATCAGAGAGAAGATTCAGCTTATATTTGAAGCTCTGAAATCAATTGATATCCAGCCTTTGCTGAACAAAGCCCTGGGGCCTGTCAAGGACCTTATGAATGAGCTGTATGCCTTTGACTTCAAACAGCTATTTGATGACATGAGTGACTATTTTGCAAGAATAATACAGAAAATTCAGTCCTATGATTATGAAACACTCACAACTGAGCTGAAAGAGAAAGTTGCAGAGATGAGCAAGATTCCCTGTTTTGGAAAACTCTATGGTGAGTTCAGAGTTACCTCGCCTCATTACAACCTGAGGACCACTGCTGACCTGGAGAACACCACAACCTCATCAGTCACACCAGAATTCAAAATAAATCTAAACTCAAGGGCGGATTCTACTCTGAAAGTCCTTGCCTACACTGTGGACACCTCTGCACATTTTGCTGCACCCAAGATGAGCCGTTTGACCATTTCTGAAAACATTAATGTACATCAGTCTTCCTTTACACTTGACCACAAAGGAGCAATGGATTTCTATGGCCTATCAACCCTAGCCTCTGCTGAAACAACTGTGAAAGCCACAACTGAGATCTGTGATGCAGAGCTTGTCAATAATGCAGTCCTTAACACGGAAAATGGAATCTCTGCCACAGTGGAGACTACCTACAATCATGACCTCAACGTGCCACGCTTCGACGTGTTCAGCAAAATGATGATGAAACAAAAGAGTGTCTTTGGGCTCGTAGACGGCACCATGCATCTCACTTTAAAAAACCAGGCCATTGAAAAATATACACTTCAGAGATTCTCAGATGAAGCAACACACAAGAGTGACATTGATGTGGAAATGGATCTCCACACAGCCAAAGTAACCTTCACTGGAGAGACAAGCAGCAACCACTTAAAGCTGAATCAAACTGTTGTTGCTGATATTTGCATTTTCCGCCATGTCATCATCAATGCCAAGGCTGAGACTGAAACGCCTTTCATGAAGGGCAGTGTTGCAGAAGTCAAGCTCCAAGCTAAGGTTGAAGACATGAAAATTGATCTCACTGCCTCTCACAATGCAGAATTGGTTGGTCAGGTCGAAGGAGCTCTCTCAAGCTCTGCCCTCGCTTTGATCAAACCTACAGAGCTCATGTTTGACATGAAGAACAAGGGAGGTGCCAAGGTTGTTCTGCCATTCAAGCTGTCTGGAAAAGTTGACCTCCAGAATGACATCGCCTTTACTTTGAACTCTGAAGTGCACCAAGCAAGCTGGACTGGCCTGGCCAGGTTCAATCAGTACAAATACTCCCATTTTTTTTCCATGGACAATGGTGAGAAAGAATTTACCATAATTTCCCAAATCAATGGGGATGCAAATCTTGATGTGCTGAAGAAACCTATCACCATTCCTGAAATCACCTTACCATTTGTTGGCATGAAAACACCAAGAGTGGAGGACTATTCTCTCTGGGAAGACACTGGCCTGGGCTTCATCCTGACAACAACCCAGCAGACATTGGACATGAAATCCAAGCTGAAGTACATTAAGAACTCTGAGATGATCACTTTTGATATTAATTTGGATCCAGTCATTACTGCTATAAATACCAACATGGAGGCTCTGCACAAGAAAGTGCTTTTTAGTAAAGATAAGGCCACAACCATCCTTGCTTCATCTTATGACAAAGCAAAGGCAGAGTATGACAAATACAACATTGAGTTGCCAAAAAACATTGTAGTACCTGCCCACAGAGTTCCACTGATGAATGTTGATATGTCTTTTTTCACAGTTCCGCTCCCCAGTGTCAATTCCATTGCAATGCCTGCCCTGTATGTTCCAGCTGCCCTCAGCAAGTTCTCTACACCAAAAATCACCCTGCCCAAAATTCAGACCATCAAGATCCCAGTGATGGGTGACCTGACCTACGAGTTCTCCATGAAAACAGCAATGATCACACTCAAAACCGACGCCAGCGTCCTCAATCAGGATGGCCTCAACATCAAACTTGATGCCTCCTCATTGTCTGAGTTTGAAATTTTGAATGGGAAGATTGAGGGTAGCACCAAAGTGAAAACAGTGGATGAATTTAAAATGGCCTCCCTTCTGTCGGTGAAACATTCAATGCTGGAGGGAAACCATGAGAGCACCATCGCCTTAAGCTTGAAAAACATAGACACCTCTATCACCAATGCAGCAAAAATCAATCTGTCTTCTATGACTATGGAAATCAACCAAGATATTAAAGGGAATCCAGCAGAAGGCCTGGTTGTGTCCATGTCTACTCCGTCTACAGGACTCATTGCCATTCAGATGCAGACGAAGCAGCCAGCACAAGTGAAAGCCAGAATCTACGGTCGCTACCCGGTAACAAAACATTTAAATACAGTTTAGATGGTTTTTTTTTTTTAAAGCTCATCCTAATTTTCTTTTTATTTCAAATTAAACTTTTAACTAAAATGTTTCTTTTTTCAACAGACTAAGCCAACAACCAACGTTGATATCTTGGGTCTCAAGATTTCGGTGACTGAATCCAAAAAGCTAAACCTTCAGACCACCTGGAATACGGAGATGCCATACGAGATGATGCTGGGACTGAAAAAGCATGTGCCCACAGTGATGGAAATGGTTTCCGATCCTGCTGTAAGAACATACAACAAACTCAACAGGGATGCTAGAAGCCTCAAGGTCTCATTTAAAAAGGCTACAAAGCAGGGTAAAGAAATGTTCAAGAGGGCTGTTGAGAATCTAGCTGCAGTTAGTCCTTCTGATCTCATGCCGACTGTCATAGATAAGACCCTTGTGACTCTCAAAGAGTACCAAAAAAAGGTTGAGCTTGTTCTCGATGCTGTTGTTAAATTCCTGAAACAGACCAAGTTCCAGATCCCTGGTTATGAACAGAGGCTGTCTGGACTTGAGATCCACCAGAAATTGGTCACGTTTGTTGCTGATGTGTTTCAGGAGGCTGTTGAAAAGATCCCAGAGTACATCGCCTCCATGTTTGCACCAGTCGTTGACCAGTTCAAAGCAATCAAATTCCATTTTCCCGGCTCTAACCGCATTGTCAGTGGGGCAGAAATTCTTAATAATCTGATGGAGTTTCTAAAGAAAATGAAGGAGCATGTGATTGTTACTGTGAGGAATTTAAGTGCAATCCAGCTGGAAGATGAAATCAAGCAATTCTCAGCGTTTATGCAGTTTATCGTTGAACAGAGTGAAAACTTTCTCCAGCGTCTAAAACAAGAAAACCTAGAGGGCATTTACAACTTCTTGGATGATGTGTACAAAAATCCCAAGATTCCTGAGCAAATTAAGGACGTCCACAGAATCATTGTAGAATTTCTGAGATATGTGATCGATAAACTCTCCCAGTTTACAACCCTATCACCTTATGCATCTACTGAACAGTTTAGAGCAGACGTCCAGTCTTGGATTGACTCTTCAGTAAAAAGCATTAACACCTTCCACAACGCCGTCATTAGGACCCTCAAAGAGAAAAGCAAGGGTGTTGAATCCTACGTTAAAGTAGATGACAGACAGATAGAGGTTGAAATTCCTTTACCAAACATTGCCAGATTCAACTGAATGTAACCAAGGCAACCAAAAATGTGGATGAATGTTTGTAATACTTGTCTCTTTTTCATAACCAACAACACAACAGTGAAGGTTTTGTCCTAAAAACTAAACTCCACATTAACAGGGATGTGGATTCCTATCATATTTCTCCGTTCTGCTTTCCCCCATGCATTTATTATTTCATGGTAAACTAACAATTGTTCTGATTCCATTGTTTTCATTTGTGTCTTGTACTATTTAAAAAGCCACGTCAATAAATACAGTTTGTACTGCATACATGTCAAAGTATTTCTTGTGTCATTTAAAAAAACAGTTTTTGGAGCAATGTACCTTGTGGACTCTTGTGAAAAGCTAACTTGCGACCACATTAAAATTCTCTAAAGATGACGATGAGTCTTTTAATATAGACTAAACACAGCTCACGGGACAGGACACTCCTAACCTGTGGCCACCAGTTACTTGTTGTACACTTGGGTCTAAATTTAAACATGACCAAGTAATGCGTATATCACATGACATTTTTCATGACAGTTTTAATCAAAGTTCATCCTATCAGCACATCTGTAAAATTAGCTCATTTTTCTAAAGGTTATTCAGCAGTAGAGATAAATCCAGTGATTATTTTCTGAGTTTTATTAAAATAATTTTTGTCATTCATGAGATATTTTGCTAACAGACACAATTGACGCCAGTAGTTATTGGAATAGTTTAAAACAGGGGTTCTCAAACTTGTTGAGTTAGGAGGAAAAGTTTCAGGGACGCCCCCCCACCCATAATCCTCATGTTTATTAAATATTTTTCTTCAGTTTGTCTCTTTAATGCAATCAATCAATCAATTTTATTTCTATAGTACATTTCAAAAACCGCAGGGGCAGTCAAAGTGCTGTACAATAAGACAAAACAAATAGATTAAGATAATCTAAAAAAAAGTTGAGTCTGGTCCTCTGGACATTCAAAAAACAAAACAAAGCAAAACAAAACAAAAAATAAAAATAAAAATAAAAGAAACGTTTCGTCTTTCATCCGAAAGACTTCTTCAGGCATTTTGGGTTTTCACGAGCTGTATGCCATAATCATCAGTATTAAAACAATAAAAGACCTGAAATATTTCAATTGGTGTGCAATGAATATGAAATATATGAAAGTTTCATTTTTATCATTACATTATGGCAAATAATGACCTTTATCACAATATGCTTATTTTTGGGGAAGGATGGTGGAGCAAGGTTGTTCAGGCATTTAAAAACAAACAGCAAAAGCTTAAAATGAATTCTGTTTTGCACAGAGAGCCAGTGAAGGGAGGTCAGGATGGGAGTAATATGCTCGTGCCTACGGGCCTGAGTTAACAGGCGAGCAGCAGAGTTCTGCACAAGCTGCAGATGGGCAAAAGAGGCTAATGCCTACAAACAATGCATTACAGTAGTCAAGGCGAGCTGTGATGAAAGTGTGGATTAATTTCTCAGAGTCAGGTCTTGCTAAGATTGGTTTCACTTTTGTTATCTGGCAGAGTTGATAAAATCTTTTCTGAACAACACTGTTGATCTGTTATTCAAATTTAAATTCAGACTCAAACTCCATCCCCAGATTGGTGACACAGTCCCTGAGATAAAATGACTGAGCCAAGATCTATGCTGGAAGAGGGACAGCAACTCAGTCCAAACATCAAAACTTCAGTCTTGTTCTCATTTAGACCAAGGAAGTTAAGAGAAAACTATGCTTTAATATCATTAAGGCAGTGTGTAAGTTGCTGGAATGTGTTGTTTTGCGCCATGGAGGAAATAGATCTGGCAATCATCAGCATAGAAGTGAAATTAAATGTCATGTTTCCTACCATACCATACCAAACCAGTTTATTTCTAAAGCACTTAGAATACAACATATCAGCCGTCCGAAGTGCTGTACAAAGACAAAAACGAGCATAAAACAATAAAAACAATCAAAAAATAATCAGAACATCACAAGTAAAAGAATGCAACACCAAGACAGAGATGCCAACTCACTCTAGATTAAAAGCCAATGGAAAAAAAAAAATGTGTTTTTAAACGAGTTTTAAAAACAGATATTGATGGGGCCTGCCTGACCTCCAGTGGCAGCTCGTTCCACAATTTAGGAGCCAGAGCTGAAAAGGCTCTGTCTCCTCTGGATTTATAAAAGGTTTTTG
>JARVGQ010000210.1:23996776-24008266 GCA_031762355.1 Hypsolebias martinsi
ATGAAAAAAAAAGAATTTTTTTAGATGATTATATTTTAAAATCAAACAAAATTTTTGAACTATTATTTGAATTAATGAACAAAAAAGAAGTCAAAACAGAAATTTGATACATTTTCTTGCAAATCAAAAATACATTGAAATACACAGAAACAAATAAAAATAACATTAAGATGATTACATTTCAGAATCAAACAAACTAACAAAAAAATAGAACTATTATTTGAATGAACAAAAAATGTCAAAACAGAAATTTGATCAATTTCCTGCAAACAAAACTCAGAAAATTAATAAAAATAAAGTTTGCAATTTAAAAAGTGTAAGTTGTATTAAAATTTTTAACATAACTTCTGTTCTCCATGTTTTTATTTTTTGTTTATTCGCAATATTTTTTGTGTTTTTATTGAATCTTTCCTTTTTAGTCAGGTTTTAATAGAAATGTAGGTTTAGCCTTTTGCATTAAAGTTCATTAAAGCTTAGAACTAAAATGAAAAACCAGGGATCACCTTCAGCTGCAAGTTCTTTTACCAGTTCAATATTTAATACACAACTGTTTTATGTCTCAGATTAAATCAAAGTTTCTTTATTTGTCATTTGCACGTGTGGTACATGTGCTAGAACAAAATTGTGTACACAGAGTCCTAGTTACAAATTTAATAAATAAATAAATAAAATGTGAACTGAAAACAAAAAAGAAAAAAAAAAGTCTCATGAAGTTTTGCTTTTTCTTTTGTTTGTTTTTGACCCTTGTGGCTCCAGTAAAATCAACGTGTTCTTAATGAACTGAATTTTTCACTTTAGAGCAAAAAAACAACAAATTTAATAAAATAGAGATTTCATTAAAACCATCTTATTGTGATAATTTTACATGCAGCAAAACAACTCTTTTTCTGAACCAGAATCTGTTGTAATCTGTTAGAGGTCAGACCTTTTCGCATCAAAGTTAAAAAAGGAATAATTAATTTATAAAGTCTGTCCAGACACGGTGAGTCCAGCTTGCTTTCCGTACGGTGATTTTAGACACAGTTGTGTATGTAAATCAAGTCTATTGTCATTCCCTTCACCTTCCCATCACCAGCCAACCTACACCTCCTCCCATCCTTCTGCTCTCCTGCTGGCAGCCCTTGATTACTCTCGTCTCCTGGGGGGAAGGTTTAAACTCCTCGGAGATAGTAATATCGAAGGCACTCCTGGCCCAGTCACTTCAGATCAAAGCGGGGGGAGGAAATGGCGATGGACATAAAGCTAAATATATAATTCCTCCCATGCCGGTAATCACGATGTCCAGACGATTTGAAACGACAGGTTAACCACTTTAGACTGAGCAACGCTTTGTTCGAATTTGAGAACCAGGGTGGGTGAGTGTTGGAACGTCTTCCTTGTTGGGTGTGGAGGCCTTCCAGGGGTCCAGTGTGGTCCCCTCTAAATGCACGAGGGGATTTGGAGAAAAGGGGGAAGTGGGGTGCACGGCACACGTTCCATTAAGTTAAAATGGCTCGCAGACCAGAAAGAAGCAATTCTGTGAATGACTGACGTGCCAACAACTCCGGAAGGAAACACTCTCATTGCCCGCTATTTGCTTACCTGATTATTAGGATATCCAGCTTCCTCCATAAATGTTCGAGCGTTTCCTCGTTCAAGCGCCCACCTGGATTTAAAGCCATAACCTTAAAAGCCGCACAGATCGACGATTACATCTATAAATATTAATGGGCTAATCTGCACGTATTCTTCTTTGTAGAACCTGCGAGGATCAGAGATTCAAATTTTCCAGCTCAATTTGCATATGCAGACATTTTCCGTCCGAACAGGCTCTCATCACGTCGCAAGAGGAGAGTGCATTTCACATGCTGATTGGATCCTTGATGAGATCTTCAGGGTGGCTTCTCGCACCGTGATGCTCTTCACTCGCAAGAGGTGATGAGAGGCGAGAGGATAAAAGAAGCAGGAGGGGGGATGAGTGGGGGCTGCAAATGTGGGTTGAAACCAGTTCTGTCCATGAAGAAGTGGTCAGCTTTGTTTAACTCAAAGTAAATTTCAGAGGCAGAGCTAAAGATAACAAATAACAAATAAAGATAACAAATTTTGCTGAGCGATTAATTGTCTCAGAAATTATTGCGATAAACGATAATATTGTTTGATATTCAACAATAATTGTCAAATTTTAAAAGAAATGTTGATTTGTTTGGAGTGTAGTATCTTTTTTGACCACCTGATGGCAGTATAAGACTGTTTGAACCAAAGGATGGATAGCTGAGCAGGTGAAATGGGAGGGAAGGCCCTTGACGTGACATGGGCTGACACGGTCACATGGCATACGCTCGGTGTGGTTTGAGCTCTTTAGCGTAACATTTTTTACACAAAGCTTTTAATAATTAAAAAAAAAAATCAGTAAACACGTTCTCAGCTTCTTTTTGCAGAGAAAAACAACTTTTTACACAAAGACACGGGCTTCAACCGTGAATTTTGGAGTTCGACAAGACAGAGATTTATTCCTGAGGTCGGCCTGTTAGCTTAGCTCGTAGCTTAGCTTCTCAGCTTAGCTGCTTTTAACGATTGAAAAACATGATTTTTGATCGTTACAATTGATTTTAAAGAGAAAATAGAAAGGGAGTGATCAGTGAAGAGCACTGGAGTTGAGCCATGTCTTCAGTAGAAAGAGAGAGACACGAAGAAACGATAAAGCCAATAAATGAAAACGGGGTGGATCATTTTCATTTATCATGCGATTAATTGATTTACTGTTTATCGCAACAGGCCTAGTCACTAGGTTACCTTAAAAACATGAATGTTGCAGTTTTAAAGTGGATATTTGTGACTAACAAAAAGAGATGCAGGGAGGCTAAGGAACTGAAAGATAATGATTTCACAACAAGTCCAGACGTGTTTGTGACGTCACTAATGGGCTTCAAGTTCCACCAAACGAACGTGGCTCAATGAACACGTCATTTATGGAGCAGGCCTGGTTGTTTCTAATACTCACAGCTCTTCTTGCGATTTGTCACCAGTTGTGTCCCTTGAATAAAAAATATAAAAGTAAAACAAAATAAATAAAGTCCAGTCTGCGAAATAAAATGACAGTCTAACAACTTTGACAATAAGAAGCTTGCACTTGTGAATTTTCAATAAAAGTTTATTCAGGGTGACCAGTACTGTATTTTTTGCTAATATTTTCTACAGCTGTTTTAGCAATAGTTCGAACCATTTGAAGTGAAATTCATTGTAAAAGTAATGAACTTTTATTATCTTACCTGCGTAGATAGCTTTTTGAAGGACCTCAGATTGGAGAATTAAAAGTTGAATTTTGACTGGACTGATGAGCTAATGGCTAGTCTGAGTGGAGTCAGTACCAAAGTGGACCACTAAATAAATCAACTTAATTACTTTTAATATATTTTTTCATTTAACCTTTATTTATACAGGTAGTATTGTGTCACGGGGACTCTTTTTCAAGAGAGACCTGTTTTGGCAGCTGATGGTGGGAGTTAAGAGCCTTGCTCAGGGGCCCAGAGTGGGGCAAATGAGGGTGGAGGCAGGTGTGGGTGTTTCACCTTTTTCACCCACATTTTGATGTTGACTGTACTGGGAGTTGAACCTGCGACTTTCTAATCACAGGCCCATCTTCCCGAATTAGGAAGACGTCTGCAGCAGTTTTGCCTTCCTTATGTGATGGATTGCACCGTGCTTCAAGCGCTCCGAATCAGATGCTTTGTGAGCTAAAACGTAAACTGGATGCGATTTCTGAGAATCGCAGGCCGCTTGCGATTCCTGGAACTCACTGGCATGAAGGAATCAACCTTGGAGAAGGCTACAAGCACAGACTGGTGGAATGACCACAAAGCTGGCTGTTTAGATTCACCATTGTGTGTAGCAGCAGAACTATGAAGGCAGACATTAAATAAGTAGTCAGCCTGCCCCAAAACAATTGTTGTTTATCTGAATTTGGCCTCCCCGCTTGGCCTTGGGTAGGCCAACTTATTTCAAATTGCTCCTGGAAGATATGTAAATCATGAAGTCTCCCCCCCCAGTACATCTGTGGGCCCTTATCAGAGCTGAGCCGGCTGATGGACACTGTGCCATCTTTATCAGGACTATGGCACTTTCTGGCAGTGTTCACAGACATTCTCACCGCCATTAACAGGAACTTGCAGGTTTGAGCACATTTCACCGGTTCTGTCCTCCCTTCACTGGCTTCCTATGTGTGTCAGAATTTATTTTAAAATTCTCCTGCTGACATTTAAGTGCATTAATGGCCTTAAGTGCATTAACGGCCTTGCACCCTCATACCGCTCCGACATTCTTCATCCCTATACTCCTTCTTGGTGCTTTGAGATCATCGGACCAACTGCTGTCAGTGGTACCAAAAACCAGGCTGAAGCTCAGAGGAGATGAGTCTTTTTCAGTCATGAGCCCCAAACTCTGGAACAATCTGCTCATCAACATTCGACAGGCTACTCCAGTCCCTGCTTTTAAATCTCGCCTCAAAACACACCTGTACTCATTGGCATTTAACACAGTGTGATCTGATTTAGTATTTCATTGTTTCTACTTATGTTTCATGTTTTTGTGCTTTTATTCCTGATGATCTAATTATATCATTTTTTATATGATGCTGTGATCTTTTTGTTAAGCACTTTGGTAACAGTTACTGTTTTAATTGTGCTACATAACTAAATTTGACTTGACTTTGTCAGCCCCCCCCCCCTCCCCACCCAACTGCAAAATGTCTTATCTATGTTGCTTTTTTTATGCTGATGTAGTTTTTTTTGCTACCTTATACTGTCCTGTGTGTCAAGGACACAATGTGAGATACCTTTTTTTAAATACCTTCTTCTTTCCTCGTGTTTTTTTTTTCTTATCTAAACGATCAGGTCAGCGTTTCACAGCGAGGCTGCAGACTCCGTGCACCCTTGCTTTCTGCGGGCAACTACATTGAAATGTATTTTGTTGTGTTTAACTGTGCAATGACAATAAAGTTGATTCTGATTATGAAATTGACGTAAATGTCCAGCTGTAAACTGAAAACGAGTCTCGGCTGGTGTTTATTTTTTTAAACATCAGTTCATCTTTTGTTTGTTGGAGATTATACGTTTCTTTTTGCACTTCTCTTTCAGATCCGGCCTCACATCGCCACTTTGCGCAAGTACACATACGGGAAACACATTCTGGCCAAGCTGGAAAAGTACTACATGAAGAGCGGCTCAGAGCTGGGCCCCATCGGTGGCCCCACAAATGGACTCATGTAGTCGCTTCCACATTTCTGGGTCCCATGAAGAAGCGGAGGAGTTGGAACGCCAAACCCCCTGTTCTGTGAGAGATCGCTCCTTTAGCCATAAGGTTTCGCCTTCGACACATTCGGTCATCCCCTGATTTCAGGAGTGGGGGGTGAACTACCAAAAACTAGAAAAAGACAAACTATTTTCACCCTAAGAATGCTGTGACAACTGACCCCTGCCGCTCTGCCACCCCTGGTGCGGGTCCCAGCACAGGCCTCAGGGGCTGCAGTCAGCAGGCTGTTATTTTTTCTGTTCTTTCCTGGGTAAAGCACAAGCCCACTGTTAATGATGTACTTGATGTATTTGACTGGTTTTCATATTATCTTGTACATTTTTTTTTTACCTTGTAAATTGTGTGTAGAAAAACAATTATTACGCATTTGCTGAAATTTACAGTTCTTACAATTAACACCAGCAAGTGACTTTATAAATCCAAACTGAGTGATCCTTTTAAAACAGAATTCTATCCGTTTTTTTTTTCCTAACCAGATTTATTATGTCAGCTGTCCTAATAAAGTCAAGGTAATTGAATTTTATATTTGTATATTATCCGGCGCACAGTCAAAGTGTTTTCCCATGCCAAAGCAGCTAATGGATTAGTTTTCAAACAGTACAGATTAAGGTGGGGTAAACGAACCCTTCGGTCTACACGCGAGAGCAGTTGTATGCTACAGTTGCTCAGAGGTCTTAAAGATACTTTTTTTAATAGTTTGACGTTGGAGATCGGTGTTTTAGTGTTCTGGTTGTGGCTTTTTCTTGCCTCTTTTCCAGACATGGTTGGGGGCGTGTTTACTCCAGCAGTTGTTTCGGTACTAAATCTGCCACAAGCCGACAAACCCGAGCTGCTGCGTTCGTTGAGCCCTAGTTTGAGCTTTTTTGCGTGTTTTTCCTCCCTTTTCTTGATCCAGGTGATCGTTCTGGGTACATACAAGAGAAGCTACGATTATTTTAAAAGAGGCAGAGCATGAGGTTTGGTTGTACAGCTGGTGTGGTTTAATCTTAATATAAAATACCATATTCAGGAGGTTTTTTTTTTTTGCGGGTGGGAGCGGGGGGTGGGTATGCATTAGCATGCTGTGACAGATTTTAATTGTTGACTTTATTTTTTTTCTTTATCATGTTTTGTGTAGCATCTGTCTTGTAGATGAACACTGCCCTAGATAACGGTATCTTTATGTACTGAATAATCACGTCCTGCGTAGATGTAGTTTAGCGTCGTATAGCATCTTTTTTTACGAGTTTAAAAAAACACGTTTTTTGGGTTGGGGGGTGTTTGCATAAATAATTTGATGCCTGCCGCCTAAAATATAAAGCTGTCCAAAAGAGGGAGGGGGGAACAAAGATTTGTGAAGTTTATCAGCTTTGTTTGTTTGAGGTGAAATGAACTAGAAGTAGTTAATGATTTAAAGTTAAAGAAAGGGAAGTTTAAAGAACCTATTATAATGGTTCTGGTTTTTCTGTTAATATATAGAGATTTTTATTCATATTATTATTAATTGGTTGGGTATGCAAGTGCAGTATATATTGGAGGCCGGTGGGGGGGGGGCATTGAAAGCTATACAATTCTCCTGTAATGCTCATAGCGATGGCTTCTTTGCTTCATATGAATTGTAGATGACATGTAGTATATGTGCAGTTAATAAGTGTAAAATTAGTTGAACTGAAAATATGTCTAGTCTTGGTGTTTGACAGGCCTTGCTCTAAATTTGTAGTGATGCTTTTATTTTGTCTGTACAGTTGTACATTTGTAAACGTTGATGCTGTAAATGGGACGTCTTTTACACTTTTTTCTTTTATTTTCGGGGAGAAAAAGGCAAAAAAAAAATGTGCATTTAGATGTGTGTATATTCATCACTCCTTTCCCCCGTGAATATAATGTATACAGTTTTATTTCATCAGGTGTTATTTTAAAGAAAAAAAAATATATGGTTTTGCGATCTGGCATGGTTTTTGTTTTTAATTTGTTATATAAAGGCCAGCCTCTATTTGTACTGAAGCTGTAACACCCACTGTTGATAGTCTTCTGTGTGACAAGTTACAAAAGACCAAAAAACAAAAAAAACGAGTCCGATCTAAAAGTGAGGCTGCATTTAGTCTTCTCTACTACCACGGGAACGTCACAGGATACGACAGGAATTATTTTTGTACAGAAGAGTGCTGTATTTTGGAACAGCTTCTACCTTGTAAGCAAACGCGTTGTAAAATATTGTCAATTATATAAATATGAACATATGAGTTTTGTCACACTGTCAAAGTCATGTACATTTTCAGGTGGCCTTATGTACATTTCCAGATGTTAGATGAAGAAAACAAATTCAATTTTTGGAAGCAGAATTGTGACTATGTATGATTAAACTGTTCTTCTAACAGTTTGTTTGCTTGTCCTGTTTTTGCACATCTGGTTTGGAATGAGCTGCATCATATTCAGAAGGCAGAATTAAAGTCAATTGTGCAAGAAATGGAGAAAATATTGTGTTTAACTATTATACTTTAAAAAAGGGTCCCTCACCGTTTAAGAAAAACAGCTTTTTTTCCTGGGTAAATCATTTATTGAAAATTTACTCAAAATGTTTGGCATGTACCCCCACCCTGTGGGTCAAGAAACGCCAAGTGGGGGAATCATGAGAAAATGTAAAAGGTCGTTAAATTTAAAAATCCATCCGTCCCATTTTCTTCTTCCTTTCTGGGTTGGCCTCAACTAAGACAAAGTAATAACTAGATCTATAAACAACACATTGATTAGCAAAAGGCTATCTGAAAGCTCAAGAGTAGCAAAACGCAAACAAAAGGATGCAAATATGTAATGAAAACTAACAAAAAGCCAAGTCAACCAAAACAAGCTAAATGCAGTAACTAAAAGAAGTGAAACACCAAAGGAAAAAAAAATATGAAATTGCTAGAAAATAATAGTAAAATGCTAGATGAAATTATCCAGAAATGCATAAGCAGGCAGATTGCATGACAAAATAATAAAAAATAAGATTTTCCCCCTCTGGTCCTAAAATTTAAATAATTTCTAATAAATTAGTTACTAAAGAAAGGTCCTCCTGGTTTTTTGTAATTCATCAGCCACTGAGAGGTAGTTACAGACTTATTATTAGTAGTGGTAGTACAGTATTATTATTACAGTAGGTGTTTTTCTACTGACACACCTTCATTTGGCGCTCCTGATGACGTCAATAGTAGGCGGAGTTTAACAGCTTGACGTCGGAGTAGCTTCAGAGTAAAGAGAAGAATAAAAACAAATTAAAGTGGACAAATTAACTTATAAACATGCGTTTATCTTTGGCAGCTTTTCTAGTTTTAGTTCTGGGATTAACGCGGCCTGTTAGCGTGTCGGTAAGTCACCGTTCAGTCTTTAAAATATATTTTTTTTTTCACAACACGCATCATTTCTCACTTCCTGTTTGACAAGTCAAGGTGTTCAGTCTCAGATTTGTTCACGTAAATCAGGTTTAACTTCCCAAAAGTTAGCTTTTGCCTCATCGTTGCTTTGTGCATGATACTCAATTTATATGTTTTATTTTACCTCTATAAAATGTAACACATTAATAAATAATGTATATTAAAATCCTAATGTTACTATAAATTTTATAGTTCAAATTAAACGAATAAAGTGGGTTTATTGTTTCACAAATAGGTTTTTCATTGATGATCTTATCTGTATTTTTTTTTTTTTTGTTGCTAACTCTATGAGCTTAAAAAAACCCACTTAAAAAGTCCAGTTTCTTTATTTTCAACTTTAAATATGTTATTTCCCATTCAGACCGCCTCTATTTCTGTCTGTTCTTATGGGCAAAATATTCCACTGCTTTTGTTATTTGCCCCCTTTTTAAAAGCTTTTGAGCATAATTAAAAATATACATATTGAGCCCTTTTTATGGTGTTGCTTAAAAGACTGTTAAAAAATAAATAAATAAAAAGGATTTAAGCCAAATGGGTTTTTGTTTGAATCCAAGCTCACGTTCACCCCAAGTTCAGACAGACCTGTTTTATGTCGTAATGAGAAAATGTCTTCAGGTGTCTGAAAATGGTTTCTGATTTTCTTTTTCTTTGCAAAGTGATAGAAAAGGAGCTCGGTGAGCTCTGAAATGTACATTTGTCAGATTAAAATCATAAAGAAAAGTGTGTTTAAGTTCAGTGTTCAGACATTTACCTGTGTGTGTGTGAGCAGTAAGCATGTTTTCCTGACAAGGTTTGGTCTTATTGACAAAATTCCCATCTGCGTTCAAAGTTTCTGCTTCCTTAAGCTCTTTGTGGACTAAAATGGACTGATCCATCTTTTTATGTTCACGTCATTTCAGTCAACATTTCAAGAGTCAATATTTAAAATGTCCATTCTGGCCCAACAAATGTGGTGGTGTTGACGTTTTCTGCTCTTTCAGGTTGTGGGAACTTTGTGTCTTTGCTATAATTCACTTCCTCATTGCTCTCAAAGGGGAGCAGCTGTTATCTTTATTACGTATTGCATATTTTTATGGCTAACAGGACGCAGCACCATCATTTACATTTATACTTTTTTCTTCTTCTTCATTAAATAAGCTTTTTGACCTTCCAGAAGATTTGGAGGGATCCGGATCTGACCTGGAAGGTTCTGGTTCAGGACACGATGTAGAGCTGGGTAATTCTAAACACCACTCACTCTTAGTTTTTGTTACAAGAATGTATATTGCTCGCCTCCTTTCATGCCAGAGCTTTAGACTGAGACTCTCTTACATTGAGAAAAATTAGCTGTAGATGTTTTTGGGTCAAACCTTTAAACAAGATTCTCACGCAATCGATACAGATCGATCTGTTAGCGCTTGACTTTTGGCTATACTACCGAGCCAAATTTTAGCTTAATATCTGTAAAATTCAACAAATACAACTATTTTTATGTAGACTAATGTCAGCTAGCTGTGGCAGCCGTCTTTACTCCAAAAGTGGATGAGCTGTAGAGGCCAAACCAATGATTACTTATAGAATTTTTATTTTATTTTATTTTTTTACTGTAGTGAGTTTATGCGATATGTTGTTTTACTGCAAACAAACACAAGACAAGTAGTCCTCAGCACATAATAGCTCTTGTTTTATAATTTTTTTCCTTCTAATTATTCTCTTTATAAATTTTGTTTACTCCACATCATTTGTTGAATGTAAAAACATTAAAGGTGACCCCGGCCTCAGCGGTGAGCTGCTAACGGTGGAACCCCCAGAAGAAGGAAACAAAAAGACGGTGAAAGTATGACTTATTTTAATATCTCTCCTTGTCTCTTGTAAAATGTGAAATGTGCTGCAGGAAATGAAACAGCTGTTCCTCCTTTGTGCTTCAGCTTTCCTCAGGTGTTGCATCTGAAAACAAGCGTGGGCCTCCACCTGAATTTTTCGCCTTTGCGAACAACAGGAGTTTTTGGGAAAACAGGCAAATTCTTGCAGGTACGTGTTACTGCGGGTACATTCGGGGGTGATGAAGCTTTAAAACTGTGAATTAGTGAATTCACGGCTCAGTCGATTACAGGAGCTGTTGCTGGTGGAATAACAGGAGCTGCGCTTGGAGCTGCATTATCGGCCATACTCATCTACAAATGGAGGAAGAAACTCGTGGAGGAGTGCAGTCTCAGCAAGAAAAAGGTTTCTGATGACAGCTATTGAGGTTTTTAGTCAACTGTCATCCTCAGGTTGGTTTAAAGCCACTTTAATACCAACTGTTTGTGCAGCTGCTGTTTCCCTGCAGGGCCGAAGGGAAATCTTGCACTTAACCCAGTTTGTATCTGCTGCTGTTTATTGATTTATAATTTATATTATTGATCAAACTTGAAGTCTTGTAATTTATCGACCTCCAATCTGACGCCTGTATTTTTGCTTGCAAATATCTGTAATTGATCTCTGTTGTAAAGGGGAAAAAGTAGTTTTTGTAAATAGTCTAAGAAAAATGATTAGTGAAAAAGTTTAAATTAATTTTAAATTTTATTACCGTGTTTTTCAGACTATAAGGCGCACTTAATTTTTTATAAATTTTCTCAAAAATCGACAGTGAGCCTTATATATTAATTCTGGTTGTGCTTAGTGACCTCAAATCTATTTTATGTGGTACAACTAAACAATGTTGAGAGTTATTGTGAATGAGTTGAATAAAGTTGAACTTTTCTGACAGTTTTGTTTCACTTATTGCGCCTTATAGTCCAAATTCAAAAAACTTTCAAAACAATTGGACTTTATTTGTAACAGAAGACGTTTC
>JARVGQ010000210.1:24025878-24037607 GCA_031762355.1 Hypsolebias martinsi
AAGGCACGGGTTTCAACTGTGAATTTTAGAGCTTCGGCACCCCCCCCCCCCACCCCCAGATCGGCCTGTTAGCTTAGCTTGTAGCTTAGCTTCTCAGCTTAGCTGCTTTTAATGATCCATAAACACGATTTTGGATGGTTAAAACAGATTTTAAAGAGAAAGGGAGGGGTCAGTGAAGAGCACCGGAGTTGATCATTTTGTCATCCAGTGTCTTCAGTAGAAAGAGGGACATGAAGAAACGACAAAGCCAATAAATGAAAATGAGGTTGATCATTTTCATTTATCATGCGATTAATTGATTTATTGTTTATCATGACAATTACATTATACTAATCAGTGTACTTAGATTTCTAAGCACAATATACCCACTACAAAAATGTAGACTACACCACTGCGTGGAACGGTCTGTTGTCAGGTACAAACTGGAACTGTGCCTGGCTGTCAAACAACTACATGGTCCAACGTTCCTCTAAACTCAACTCCAGTGTGTTTGTGTGTCAGACTGACCCGTCAAACGTTGTTCCTCCAGGTCTGACATGCACTGCTGCCGTGTGAGATGAGCAGCTTGAGCAGAGAGGATGAACAGGAAAGCCTGATCCCCGTCCGTTCGGATCCCGTGGCTGTATAACGAGTCCTGGTCCAGAGCTAGTCGCTTACCGATCACCCAGCGCTGCAGTAAAGGGTGGAACCCAAAATCCTGGCTGATCTGTCAGTAAGAGATGAGGGCGTGAAATGTGTCAATCTTAAAAACACAGACTTGGTTTAGGGTTTCAAATGCCTCATGACATTTGATCTACTGAACATCTACACACCAGTTATTTAATATAAAGACTGCTGGGTCTTTTAAATCTCTGCTTAAGACTCATTCCTCCCGCCGCCTGGCTTTTGATTTAAGTAAAGTATGAAACCCAAACAGAGCTGATGTGGGTCTCTGTATCTCATCTTACTTGTATTTGTCATTTAATATCACTTGTATTTTATAGTTTTCTTACTGTTAAATTGGAACATTTTGAATAACTAAAAGGAGAAAGCACTTGTAAGTTGTTTAAAATGTGCAAAAAATAATTTAATACATAACTTTTGGCAAAGGCCATCAATTACAACTCACTAAATCATTATTAATGTGCAAAAGTAGGTAAACCCTCTGTTTGTTTTTAGCTTTAGTTGATTAAAATGTTAAAAACAATGTGTCAACTCAGCACCTTCTCTTTAAGTTGTGCAATAGTCATGCCAGAAGAAACCATGACAGTCACTGGGATGTAGGTCTCTGACTGGGCATCCTCCACACCAACAGTCAACCTACAGAACAGAACAGATTATATTAATATTTTTAAAAAAGGTTCATGTTAAAACAAATACTATTAATTGAAAGATAATTCTCAAATGATGCGAATATGTAAAAAGCATTTTAAAATTCTTCATTTAGGAATAATCAATATCCTCAGTAGTTGCTAATGAACAATGTGAAAAGTTATCGCAGAAATTGTCAAATTTTCTACATCAGTTTAGTTTACTAGGCAAGTTTGAACAGATGTGATGAATGCTTGGAATGCACTAGATTTTCATTAATCAGTTTTTTAATTGCTATTTTTAATCAAATAATAAACCCATCTTTATCCCACATACTGAGTTTATCTCCAGAGAATTATTATTTTTTTAAATAATCAAATAAATAATCTTTAACGTGACTCAAGATTGTGTGCTCTTTACTAACTTTTACTTGGCGAGACGATTAAAAAAAAAAAAAATCTATTTTAAACATAAAGGTTGCAAAACACAATTGATAAGGTTAGTTTTTACTGCTACCAGTAAGGAGGCGCACGCCTTTCTTGTCCGTAAACGAAAAAAAGAAAAAACTCTAAAAATAAACTTTGCCCCAAGGAGCGCTCGCACGCGCACACACACACACACACACACACACACACACACACACATACACACAGGTTTTTCTTGCTATCTTTATGTGGACTTTGCATTGACTTCCATTCATTTTCCATTCATGCCTATAGCCTAACCCTGACCCTTTACCCTAAACCTAACCATTACCAGTACATACCTAAACATTACCAGTACATTCCTAACCCTAAACCGAACTTCTCCCCTCGTGCACGATTCAGCTCTTCCTGGTGGATCCAAGAACGGACGTTGAGGTGGCGCTTGAAGGACCAAAATGTCAGGATAATTCAATGTTATCCGTTCAATAGCTCATTACATAAAAATGCCACACGGGAGAGGCAGATCCTTTTCTTAATCCCAGGTTTAATCTTGCAAAACGAAGCAGATTTGAAATTCAAGCATCAAAATGTTTACATGGCCCTCCGTCTCCAAGTCTGCTCAAAGTGAGCATGAGGACGTCTTTTTACAATGTTGACGACTCCTGCGGCCTCATTGCTTATTCGGGTGAAAGGCTCCATGCTTACGCAGCACTCAGTCCAGTCATAACAACCCCTTAACACGCATACACACACACGGTAATATGAGTTATCTAACATTTTACATTAATAAGTGAAAAGCACCTGTGACCTTTCACATCTGCATCACCATCCTCAATTCACACCTTAGTACTAAACCTGACCCACCAATGTCACTGGGCCCCATAAGGAGCAGTGGACTTTACAAGGTAACACACACTTCTTTCATTGTGAAAGGCTGACTGATTGTTGGATTTTACACCTGGACTACTGAGCATGGACTGTGGTGTATTTTCATTGTGTTGTACCTGATGGGGTCCTGGGGGTAGACCTGGCTCTGGATGCTCACTGACACAGGGACAGAGAGCTGACAAAGCCTCCCACACAGCTGAGCGGCCTGGTCAGAGTCTCCACAGCTGAGGGCTTCACTCAGGGACAGGACAAGTTCCTCTGCTGCACGGAGACACGCAACACGACGGTCACGTGACTGCTTATCGTCAGACTTCATTCCTGCCTGCAACTGTTATCTAAGCCCACAGCTTCCTCTCTGTCAACAGCACGAGTCTTAAAGGAAAGATTGAAGCTGATCGTCTTTCAAACTGAAGGAGTTCTGGCTGATCTGACCCACTTTGAGCCTCTCTAATCAGACTAATCGATAATAACAACAACTTTGCCATAATGAAAAGTTAAAGTGTTGAAAAGAAATCCCACCTTCTTTCAGGTTAGTGCTCGGTGAAGCCATTTCCACACCTAAAATCAAAAGTCGCTCTTAATGTATGGAGTTCATGTAGAATAAAAAGTGACCAAACCGGTCTGTCTGCAACATGTTTTAAAAACAAAAAACTACCTCTTCTGTCATCCGGCAGAAACTTCTTCCTCCTCCTCTTCTCGACCTGAAGATTAAATTATTCCTTCTTGATGCGCTTGAAGATGTAAATCTGGGATCTGGAGACAAATGGACTCCTCTTTGGTGTTGCTCGCTCGACGTCCCCTTGCTCCTCAGCAGTTTGACAGAAAGGAAAGTGAAACTGTTGAAGTCCAGGAAGAAACCATTTGCTCGTCCCCTCTGCTCCCAAAACTTACAAAGATTTATTCTTTTTTTTTTTTTTTTTTTTCTCCATATTCTTTTATTTTGCTTAAAAATATATAAGAACGACAACAAAAAGGAACAGATAGTTCAGAAAGCGCAATGCATTTCAAACTTTTTTTTTTTTTATTACTGTATTATTATTATTTATGAAAATGTCAGGGTTGTAATGACAATAATATCCAGCAGATGGCAGCATCTGTCAGGATTTAGCCTATTGGGGAACCAATCCTGGACGAACTAAAACTGAACTTATTTTTGAGAGGGCCAGTTAGAAGTGATTTTCACTTTTTTTTATTTTTTTTTTAATAAACTCAAATAAACCAATAATAGAGAGCATAGTATCAACAGAAAATACATATAAAATACCTTTATCAAGTAAAATGTGTGTTATGTGCTCAACATAATGGTACTTGTGTTCAACATAATAGTATTTCTTCCTGTTATTTAACAGTCAACAATGGTGTACCACAAGGCTCAGTCTTAGGACCAACCCTCTTTACAATCTACATGGGTAATGTAGGTCAGAGCATCCCTGACGCATTCTTACATTTCTATGCTAATGACACAGTTGTTTACTGTCGAGCTAAAACAGTTGCTAAGGCCTTCCAGCTTTTGCAATGCTTCAGTGTTTGTTCCTGCCTCACTCTGTTTTTCTCTACATGTGATATGCAGGGTGTGTATGCGGTTGGTAATTTCCAGCCAAGTGAAGATCTCTGCAGAAGTCGACCACTTCCTCTCATTCTGAGAGAGCCACCCCTCTCCTCCCTCCCTAATGTCAGTCAATCAGCAGTCAGTAACAGCCATCAAGGTAAAATGCTGCAGCATCTCTTACAAACTTCACCATCCTGAGCTATCTACACTTGTAATAATCGTTTGAAATAAATTTTATTAAACTACATTTATCAACTCTACATATGGTATTTGGTACAACTGTGGCTAAGTGGTTAGAACAGTCGTCCTCCAATGCAAGATTCGGGGTTCAATTCCACTGGCAGTCTCATGCCCAAGTGTCCCTGGGCAAGATACTGAACCCGTCATTGCCTCTGATGTGTCCCATCGGTGTATGAATGTGATAAAACACTGATTATTATTTGTAGAGATCTAGTAGAGTGCTATATGAATGGGTAAATGAGACACAGATTGTAGTGAAAAGAACTTTGAGTATTGATAAGATAGAAATGTGTTATATAGAGGAAGTGCAGTCCATTCACCATTTATTATTTTTTTCTGTATAGAACGGAAACCTCTTCTTCCTTCAGATCTTTACCTCACTGTAAGATGTTCCCAACTACAGTCTTGGAAGCTGGTCGTGGGGGGAACTTTAAATTAATTAATAAAATTATTCCATTTGATGCAGTGATGAACTTAGATAGCATTTGGACCTGTAGCCCTTTGTTGCATAATTTCCTACATCCAGAGTTGTATTAGCCTGGAACTGACTGTACCAAATGTGAAACAAAAGTACATAATCAGTCCTGCATATTTTGGAATTTCATCAGATTTCATAGACATTCAAATCACCTCACATGTAACCTCGCAGTAAACATTTGTCTCCTTTTGGGTGTTTCCTGATAGGCATTCACACCTTGGCTCCCAGCCCAGCAAAGCCTATCATGACACGATCCTCTTCTCACACCTTGTCCCCCGAAAGACCTGTAACCATCTTGACACGTAGCTCTTCCTACCGAGAGCCGTCCATGAGCAATCTGAAGAGAACCAGTGCAGACGTGGAGGTGATCTCTACATCCAATCCACCAGGAAACTATGACAACATGATGACCTTCAGCAGCAGCACACTGCCAAGGTAGCTGTCTCCAATAAGAGTCCATAATGTCCCAAAATTCTGTTCAATGCTCACATCTTTTTATATTGCTATCAAAGCATGGGATTTAATGGTCACATTACTTTGATAACATACCGTTTCATTCTAAGAACTTCTAAATACTAATACAGGCAGTCCTCGAGTTACGAACGGGTTCCGTTCCTACACATCGTTCGTAACCCGATTTTGCCGTAAGTCGCATACCACACGAGCCAACACTTATACACGTACATGTATATGTACTGTACTGTACAGTTACCAAGCACTTCGCCTATCCTAACACAGTACCCTACATAATGATCAAAAAACACATACATGTACAGTACTGTACATTTTGATGAATAAAATACATTTTATTGATAAATAAAAAATATTAATTTCTTACTTTGAGCTGGTCAAGCCGGGCGGCCTCCTCCGTCTTTTAGCATGTTAGCTCGTTGCACATCCGAGCTGCAGCTTCACGCGGTCCAAACTGTTTACAGGAAGGACTGTTAGCATGCTAACTCCATACATTTGGAGCCAGAAAAAGAGTTGTTAACTTACTGAAAGCCGTTTCTCCGTGGTGTCCATCCAAAACAAGCTGCGCCCGTTAGCGTTAGCCAAGCCATTAGCTGCGCCCGTTAGCATTAGCCCATCCAAAACAAAAGGCTGCTGTAGCTGTTTGTCTGCCTTTTAGCATGTTATCTCGGTGTCCATCCGACATCTTGAGCTGCCAGGCGGACATTTACATGAGCTCCCGGCCGCAGATGGCCTCTCCGCCGCCCGTCGGGTCCGTGTGTCCGATGGGGCTAGCATTAGCATTTTAGCCCATGCGTCAGCTCGGTGTCGTTACTCCAAAAGGCTAGAGCTCGTTGTTCCTCCGGTCACGCTAAGCTGTCTGCTCCTTCACCCGGTCTACAGCGTAGTTTTCCTTTGTCCATCCGTCCCTCCGCAAAACTGCCGTTCAGGTCCAGCTCATGTGTCCGCGCGCAGCAACCTCTAATCGGACACGGACGGTCCAAAGCCAGCTGTGGAAGCCGGAGCTAAACCGGAAACTGCCGGAAACTCGCTAAATCGGCTTAAAAATAATTAAAAAAAAATAATAATACTAATAATACGTTAAAGCCATTTAAAACAACCACAGCTGCAACAATGTGCTGTACACATGAAAAAAGTACATTTTTTTTTTTTTTTCATATTTTTATTAACTATGATGCGTTCGTAGGTCCGAGTTGCCGTAAGTCGGGGGCGCCGTAACCCGAGGACTACCTGTATTCTGCATTTCAAAAATCCACATGCACATTGACACATATGTGGATAAAAACATCAGTAATAAGAAATTTGCTTATTTGAGTGACAAATCTTCAAGGAAATCCATCACTGGTTTTGACAGCTGAGGTTTTGCTGTAAAACTGAAATTCTGTTTTTCCTCCGTGTTCGTTTCAGGGTTCAGAGAGTTTACTCACACTGTCCAACACAGAAAATGACCTTGGCTGAGAAGGTTTGACCACGAATGTGGTCAAATATGAACATTTAATCATAAACACTCGCTGGCCACTTCAGGTACATTTGATAAGCAGGTCCTCTGGACGGTTTCTTTTTGTTGAAACGTTTCAGCTTTCATCCAAAATACTTCATCAGTCTGAGGAGCCACAACAAACTCAGTCTTAAAAAGCCCCTTCACACAGTGGGTCAACCAGTTTGATGGTGATGAGATGGTTTCTGGCGTCCGCTCTCTCCGCCGCCAACTCATTTGAGGCAATCATAACCGAAGTGGTTTAAAACATCCTGATTCCTGACAGAAACCGTCCAGAAGGCCTGACTTAACTTTGGTAGATTTTTCTTCCTGGATTATTGAGCATGAATCAGGATATTTATTCATCAGGTACACTTTTAACAATTGTTAACACGACAAGTCACACAGCAACCACACGCCTTTAGGCACATGAAGACTTGAAGCAGCATCAGAATGAAGAACGGGACTTCGAGGGACTTCATAGTTGGTGGTGCCAGATGGGCCGTTCTGATCCGCTGATCCTCTGGAATTTTTACGCACAACCATCTCTAGGGTTTACAGACACTCATCAGACCAGGCAAGGGTTTTCCTATAGCTCTTTGTCCAACTCTGGTGAGACTGTGAGGATCTTTTTCTGTTTTTAGCTGGTTGTGGTCGCACCCTGTGTGGTCTTCTGCTGCCTTCCTTCAAGGCTGGACGTGTTGCGCATTCAGATATGGTGTTTGCATTTCTGGGTTGTAAAAAAAAAAAAAGGTTATTTGAACTACCGTTTCCTGTTTAGCGTCTCAATTCAGTGTACCTAATAAAGTGTCCAGTGGGTGTTGCAATTTAGTTGAACTACATCAACAAACAGTGCATTAAAAAATATAAAGAAAAACATCTGCATCCATCTTACCACAATCCAGCTTTACTTAAGTATTTATTAAGTGGGGTTAACTGTTAACCTACTTACAGCAGGCAGGAGTTGACTGTTCTCAGTTTGGAGAATCAGAGAGAAGTTTTCGTGAAGGACTCGGTCTGTCTGGAGCTCGTTCCAAAGCTAAAACTAAGATAAAACGCATGCTGCAAAACGAAATGTCTCAAACTTCTCTGTAAGAGTAATTGTTTGCAATTACAGTAGTAATGCATAGTCAATCGCAGTGCAAATATATATATGCGTATATATAATAATTATTATATTATTCATTATTGTATAATGTTTACTTGAATCACTAATATCTGAGTCGTTTTAAATGCCAGAAAAGCTTTCATGAAAAAAACTCTGGTCTAACTACCAGTCAGCTCAAATCTTCTCTCCATTTCTCAAACTGGAATCAGTCTGACTGCTGTCTGCTACAGGTAAGATACTGCCTGCTTCTAACGCCATAAAAGCCGTGCTTTAAAAAAATTAAATAAATAAAATCCCAACTATTGTTTGAATTTCAACTTGTTCCAGGTCTGGACCCCTGCGCCATGGGACACGACTGCGAGCACATTTGTGTCAACAGCAACGCCTCTTTTTACTGCAAGTGCCGGAGTGGTTACACGTTGAACGTGGACAAGAAGACTTGTTCTCCAAAACGTAAGAACGCTCTGTGGATTCCTTTTTTTTTTTTAAGTTAAGCTTCACAACAACCAGCTGGTGCTTAAGACCAATTCACATTTTGTTGCATAATAACTGGGTGATATCAGGTTATGTGTTGTGGCTAAATCTAATTTTATTTTCAGTTTGTACTTCTGAACCTGCTGCTTCAGCTTCTTTCAGCTTTGGTTGGGAAAAGCAGCGTGGGTGGCGTTCATTGAGGTCTTTCATTCTTCCCGTTACGCTGACGTGAAATGTGCTCTTTGCAGGTGAAGAGGTGAGGGTGGAGGTGGTGGAGGATCCCTGTAAATGTGAGGCCCAGCTGGCTTTCCAGAGGAAGACACAGGCGGCCATCCAGCAGCTCACAGCCAAGCATATCCTTCCTGTTGTTTCAGATGGGAGACATTTTTGTTAGGAACAGCCCGAGCTGCACACATGACTAGGCAGACGTGCTTATTGTAGCTGCTGGTAGTTTAACAGGTTGTACAAACACTGGGGGGATTTTTCCCTCCACATTTGTTAAACAAAGCTTCCTTGACTGAGCAAACTAGCCGACGTGTCTGGGAGAGTTGAGCGTCTGCAAAGCATGTTGGACCGTGTTTAAGGCTTTACAAACTGGTGAATGTTGAGGTTTTTCTCTTTAATGACTGGTAATAAAGGCTACACGATTACTGAGTGTAACAGCTGTTTACTTCTTGCAGAAACCATCATCTTCCTCTGTTGCATCCTGGTGCCTGCCTCCAGTCTGCATCTCTTGATCAGATGTCATCAGGATGAGTTATTAACCTGCAAATAATGCAATAAATGAAGTGCATTTGTTTTGAAACAATTGTTACGTCACTAATATCATGTGAACATGGAAACATAACCAAAAAATGTATTTTCTTCATCTTTTGTACAGATGTGTGTATATAAGCCACTAGATTTTGCTTCAAAGCCTCTTTTCAGTGACGGCTCTACAATAAATTATAGTAAAATCTTAAACCAGTTATAGAGATCTAAGATTAGTTAATTATAAAATATTAATCCCCCATGATTTAGAGCTTTGTGATGTTTGCCAAGATGTATAAATGTGACAAAAGAAGAATAAAAGTTTCTGTGATGGACTTTTGTCTTTTCTTGTTTGAAGAGCGAGGGTTGATTAAATAAATTGTGGTGAATTAAAAAGGGGTAAAGGATACAAACTTGAATATATTTTGTGATTTAGGCTAAAGAATTTAATTCAAAAGGAAATGTACAGGTTCTCCAGGTTTGCAGAAGAAATGTGGAGCCCAGACGAGTAAAATGTGAATCTGAGGGGCAGTGCTTTTAATCTTTATTTGGCCTTTAATGTCAAAAATGGTCTATAATTAAACAGAAGCCAGTGATTTAACTAATGCAGAGACAAATCAGTCCTGACTCTTCACTGGTTTATGGCAGCATCTTAGACCCAGGTTTTTGTTTATCCCTCAAGTCTTTAAAAACCGACACAAAAAAATTAAAATAAAAAATATAATCTATACACACAGCTTTAGATTTACCGCCATGAAAGCCAAATGATCATGTAATTACTTTTATGTTTATTAGTTTGCAGACACCACAGCCAACAATATTAAACACAAAAATGGCCGTAAGCTCAAAATAGTTTTACATACTAAATTTGCACAACATGTTTCAGATCAACACACCTGATTCCAGTTGATTAATTATTTCCAAAATTTGGCCTCAGCTTTCCTATAATCAACACAATTTAAATCAGGTGCGTTGAAACAAAAACAATCTACACCCTGACCAGAGATCCAGAAAGTACTCTCCTAAAAGTATTAATGAATATTAGTGTAAGTAAGGTGTCAATTAAAACATCCATCACTGGTTTATTAAAGAACATTTACTTAGTATGATCAAAGAAATTCTAGTGAAATACTCCATGTATTTTACAAGCATTAAATTCAGTTTCAACAGTTAAGCTACTTTGTAGAAAGCACATGAAAAAATGAGGTTATTTCACAAAAAAGTTAAATTTTAGGACATTTTGTACAATGTGATTGATTTTATGTGGTTCCATTTGGCAGAATGTTAACCTATTGCTTAAAATGTGATTTCTTTGTTATGCTGGATTGTTTAAAAATGCTCTTTAAAAGCAAATGAATGCGTCAGTGAATGAAAATATTATACAATATAGTTCATGTATATCAGGAACTCAGAGCAAAAGGTTGATCACATCGGCGTGTGATTAGAACGCTGAAAATAAACCATCAAATTGTGCTCCTTTAAAGCTCCAAATAACTCCTTCACTTAATCCCACTACTGTACTGTTAATGTGAAAAATAGAATATATTATATCATGTTAGGTCCATGTAAAAATTAGGATATGGCTAAATAAAGAGTCCACACGAACAGGCTGCCAGCTCTTAACTTAAGAGCCGTTTGGAAATCTGAGTTCTTTGAGCACCAAATGAGCAGATCCCAGAATAAAAAACTTCCTTCACTAAAATAAAACAAAAGTCATAAGAAGAGACTTCCTGTACCATAACTGCTGTCACATGAAAAGGTGAGCGAGAGAGAATGTGGCCCTTAATGGAGCCAAACTAATTCAGGTAAAAAAAATAATAATAATAATAATATTCCTCACTTGCCCTTAAGCAAGATGGATAGATACCTTTTCTTCCCTCTCCCGTTCTCTTCCTGCTATTGGTCTTTGTTCTGTGTATCAAAGCTTCTATTCACAAATCTTCCGAATCGTAAATTACTGTTATGGATCTGGTCAGCTGGACTTTCAACCAAGCGACAGCGTCCTGGAGAACCCTCATGCCCTGGACAGACACACACGGCTGAACATATCATGGATTCCTAGCGGGAGTGGAAGCTGATGTGTCTGTCTGTGTTGTCTCTGGAGGATGGATTTATGATTTAGCCAGGTCTCTCTTGTAAATGAGTCCTAGAGGCTCAATGGGATTAACCTGCCTAAATAAAGGTTGAATGAATTGGCACCAGCGGATACCTATGTTATGGCTATTGAGGAAGACGTCGGCAGCAGTTTCGGCCAAGGTTAAGCTGCCTACCTTATGTGAAGGATTAATTTGTGCTTCGAGTGCTCAGACTCAGCTGATTTGCGAGCACAACCATAAGCTGGAAACGATTTATGAGAATCGTAGACCACTGGCGGCTTCTGGAACTCGCCAACATGCTGGAATACAAACCGGATTCCAAAAAAGTTGGGTCACTAAACAAATTGTGAATAAAAACTGAATGCAATGATATGGAGGTGCCAACATCTAATATTTTATTCAGAACAGAACACAAATCACAGATCAAAAGTTTAAACTGAGAGAATGTATCATTTTAAGGGAAAAATATGTTGTTTCAAAATT
>JARVGQ010000210.1:24037707-24056802 GCA_031762355.1 Hypsolebias martinsi
TATATATTTTAGATTCTGAGTCTTTGTATGTTGTCATATTTTAATGTATTTGTTCATTTGACTGTATATTTTGTCAATTTTTTGTGTGCAAGTTGTTTCAATGATTTATAATTTGTCTTCTCCTGAGCTCATCTAAGTTTTTTCCAAATCCTTCAGTTCTTTTATTATTTTAGCCTGAGACCCTTCCTGTACTCTGATCCAGATGTTTCCATTTCTTGTCCATGTTGATGCTATTTTTTTCTGTTTTTTCAACAACCTTGCTTTGCGTGCAATATTTCCATTGTTTTTTGGTTAGATGTTCATTTATGTACACATTTGTTCCCTTCAGTTTTTTTGCTTGCATTTTTACATTGTTTCTTGACTTCCTACTAATGAACCTGATAACTAATATAGATGGTTTGAATTTTTCTGATTTACTGGGCAGGGTGTGACAGATTGAAATGTCCTCATATTCGATTTCAGTGTCTCTGTTTTGTAAAAAACACACTACTTGTTCTTATATCATAATTTTATGTGTTAAAAGAGATACTTTGTAAGTTAGATCTTTTGTTTATCAGTTTAAAAAAAACGGTGCCAGCCTTATCATAAAATCCTGTTTTCATTTTAATGACTATTAAATAATCTGTTAAAGTTAACTCAACTGAAAAATCATAAAAAGACAAAATTATTGAATCTCTCAGGAATATTTCCCTCAAATATGTTTAAAGAAGAGATAGAGGCCTTTAGTTCAACTTTATAAAAAAAATTCTAACCCACAGATGTACAGATCAAAGAACAAGAATTAAACTTTCAAGCAAAGCTAAAAATAATAAAATAAATCTGTAAACAAGAAACAAAACCACACATCTAATTGAACAATAAAAGTAGACATGAGTGCAAATGCATCAAATGCCGAAGAAAACAGATAAAAATTTTAAATACACTGTAGATGTTTTTGTAGAATCTACTGTATTTATTATTAATATAAATATTTAAAAATATTAAAATTATTAATTATTATTTGTTATCAGGAGCACTGGATGGAAAACACATCAGGATTCGTTGCCCTCCGACATCTGGGAGTGACTTCTTTAATTACAAAGGAACCCACTCTCTTGTCCTCCTGGCTGTGTGTGATGCACATTACCGCTTCACTATGGTGGATGTTGGAGCATATGGGCGTCAGAGTGATGGCGGCATCTTCCAGGAGAGTGTGTTTGGACAACAGCTGTTGAACAGTACCCTGGATATTCCACCACCTGATGTCCTACCAGGGACCACTGTGAAGAGTCTGTTTTTGTGGGGGATGCAGCTTTTCCACTCCATGAAAATCTTATGCGACCATATCCTGGTAAGATTATTACAAAAAACATGAGGTTGTTTTGGTGGGATACAGCTGAGCCAGGAGAGAGAGATGAAATAGTCTGTAGTCACCTGTGGGAACGAATAAAGTTATCAGTACTAGTTCTATTATAATGACTAGTATGACTCTTATGATGTTTTGTTGCTCAATTTTTTAGAGAATTTTAGTAAATGGCTTTTCTATGTATATGAATGAATCTGTAAAGTACTCTGAGACAACTTTGTTTTGAACAGGTGCAAAATAAATAAACCAAATAGCATTATTAGTAATAATTTTGATATTCTATCATGCACAGGCTCAAATCTGGAGGAAATGTATTTCGTGTACAACTACCGTCACAGCAGTGCTCGCAGAACAGAGAACAGAGAGCATCTTGTCATCCAGATGGCGGATCTTCGGCCGCCCCATGGAATATAATCCATCCAAAACTGTCCATGTGGTAAAAGCATGTGTGGCTCTACACAACTGGCTGGCGTACAATGACGACTGTAGGCAGTACATCCCCACAAACTATGTGGACACTGACACACCATTGGGAGACATCTTACCAGGTGATTGCAAACACACTCACTCATGACTCACTACATGTATAAGTAGTTTATGCTGTAGCTCATCTGTACAGTACAACCCACTCAGCCCACTATAACATTTTCGTTTCTTGTTGCCCATCCGTATAGGAGAATGGAGGCAGGTAGCAGGAAATCTTCTCGAGACTTCATTAGGAAGAACAAGTGCCACAAGGAATGCTGAAAGAACAGCCTATGCAGTGAGGAACAACCTGCGGGACTACTTCTCATCACCACATGGTGTTGTGCCTTGGCAACAAGCAACAATAAGAAGAGGAAGGTTGTTTGAGTGACTACCTATCAATAAATTGATAACAAAATTAATTTGTTCATCATTTTGTTTGTACAATAATGAACATTTGCATTTCAGTCAATTTTTTTGTGATTTAAAAAAATAACATACACATATTTAAATGGTGGAAATTTTAATTATCTACAGCTAAATTCCAATGTTCACCAACATAACACACAATACACATTTCAGAGTGAACTGATCCTTAAAAACATTTCTAAAAAATAACACTTCTAAAAGGTAACACTTTTAAAAAATAACACTTATAAAAAAAAAAACACCTTGGAAATCATGGAATAGGAACACCCTACTGTGTGATATAAAACACTACATTTCAATTTTTTTTATGTTAAACTATTTCAATAAATGTAAAGCAAACCTGTACAGGTCATAAGCTTATGACAATACATAACACATTCTTACAGTGGCTCCAAGATGTACATTTGCCGATGTGCATAATCTTGTTCTAGAGTATACATGAGCTCGTATAAGGGAAATCGTGCATGTGATTTGAATTTTGAAGGATTTTTTTTAACATGTCAGCTATTGTTAAGCCAAACCATGTGTCCTCATCATCTCTCTCCATTCTACGTCGATCAATGGCCTCCAGCCTCGTCATTAAAACATTGTCAGCTTCGTCCCTCCATTGCCTCTTTCTTCCTTGCTTTATAGCATTTCGTGTGCTGGTGTCTGGTGCAGATGACTGCCTTGGGGCAGGTGGGGCAGGAAACTCACTGGAGCAAGCTGGTTGAAGAGAAGGTGCCATTGAGATATTGCTGGAAGAGGAGTTTAATGGAGAAGGTGCCCATTGGTTGGAGCTGTTGTTGCTGGAGCAGGCAGGTGAAGGGACACCACAGGCTGGTGAAGGGACACCACCGGAACCACAACTGAAGTCCTGTCATGCACACAATGTAGAGCGATTAAATGTTGATGGTAAAATTTTAATTACAACTGAATTACTTATGATTAAGTAGTTCAATTTTATTTAGTTTTATGAAGTGTCATGACGTTTGGCTAGCTAATTAAATTATTAAGTAGCTTAAAAATAGAAAATACTTACTGCAGCCACATTTGTCTCTGTTTCTCAGCATTTTATGAAGTTGTCCAGCCAGGACATTATATGAAAAATTGGTGGGACACCTCCACTGGCACCATCCCCACTTTTTCCCTTCATCTTTTTACTCGCCCTCACAAATCTGTCCCTGAGGTATTTCCATTTGGCTTTACAAACCGCACCGTCCTTACCCACGTTCACAGCCACTTCATCCCACAAATTTTTTGTTCTTTGAACATCCTTGTACTCTTTCACTGATGTGGCATATAAATTGCGATGTTTTCTTATCTCCTCTAAGAGCCTCTCTTCGAAGTTTGCCTCCAGTTGCATTCACAAAGCGGGAAATGCAGTCTGTGTCGCACAAAAAACAGATCCATGTGAACACAATTCCGGGCACACAGTTCTGTGGCGTTTATTGTGTGACACCGCGCTTGCGTACGCGGTCGTAAAATTTGAGCTTTGCGCGTACATGCTCTGCGGGGGTACGCTTGTGCCTCTGCGTAGTACGTGCGTACAGCTGCGTACGGCCGTACACAGGGCTATGGGGGAGCCTTTACCATCTTGGCTTCTGAGAGACACTGACACTCTGAGAAGCGCTTTTTACACCCAATCATGTTGTCAATTGACCTAATTTGTGTTAATTGGTCTTCCAGCTGTTCGTTATATGCTCAATTTCCTTTTTCCAGACACTTATTGCTACTTGGCCCAACTTTTTGGGATTTGTTGACACTGTGAAATTTTGAATCAACATATTTTTCTTTTAAATGTTACGTTTACTCAGATTGAACTTTTGATCTGTCATCTATGTTCTATTAATAAATAAATAAATAAAATATTGACATTTGCCATCTCCACATCATTGCATTCAGTTTTTATTCACAATTTGTTTAGTGTCCCAACTTTTTTTGGAATCCGGTTTGCATATCCTGGAGAAGGCTGATGAGCACAGACCAGTGGAAAGCCCACATCTCTGGCCATTTTGGATCATTAAGAGCACCAGCAGAACTCAAGGCTGATGAGCAAAACAACCTGCCTGCACAAAAAACACCTGTGGCCTATCGGAATCTGGCCTCCCCGTTCGGCCTTGAATAGGCCAATTTGTCAAATTGCTCCCGGGGATGTGTAAACCAAGAAAGCTCTGCTCTATTCACACCCCCCGAGAACTTCTGTGAACGTTTCAGAGCTGTACCAGCTAGCACTTTAGCATCTTATCAGGACTATGGTGCTATCTGGAAGTGTTTCATGAACAAATCTCATCGTCTTGTCATCAAATGCATATGTAATGTGTCTATAAGTGTGCTTCCTGGTAGATTTGTTTGATGTCTTAAACCGTGTCCTGACAAGGACAAGGTGTGAAGAAATAAATTTTTTTAATACCCTCTATCCTCGTGGCCTTATCTAAAGAATAAGGGACTGTGCTCCTAGGAGCTGCAGCCACGTGCACTCCGTCTTTCTTTCGGACGACTGTACAGATTATAGTCACGCTGTATTTCACTGTTCTATGACAATAAAGTTTATTCTGATTCTGAAATGATGAGAGGAGCAGCATACAGCAAGAGGTTAAAGCAAGAAAACAGGGTTCATGTTTTATTAATATTATAATAAATAATGCATTTGCCTTTGCAAAAGCTTGTGATATCATCCGTAGCGTGCAACGCTTGATTTAAACTTCAAGTCTCTGCTGGTTGGAAAAATAAGTGTCTGCAGGGACAATGCAGATATTATATCTGTCTCTTATATAACTGGGTTTATGTGTGTCTGTGTCAATATGACAAAATAAATACGACAGTAGAGATCTGATATTTTGTTAACAATGTGCTACAGTTCGCTGTAATGTCTGAGGTCACGATGTCATTACTTTCCAACCTGCTTCTTTAATTTTTGACTCAAATTTATTAATTTTATGTTAATACCACAACACACAGCTGACATAAACCCCATTTACTTTTTGCACTTTGTTGTTGCAGTCGTCGTTTTGAGACGGTCTGTTGCCAAGAAGAAGAAAACAACAACAGAGGCGGTCGTCACGTAACTCCTGGAATGTGTAGGTTTATTTGCCTGGAGCAGCAGCGTCAACAGAACATCTCTCTGTCTGCGACGTCCGCCCGAGGCCGAGTCGAGAGCCAAACGTCTCCTTCCTTTAAGCAGGCGGACGGTTCATGTTTGTTAGCTGTGTGGTTAACACACACACCTACACACAGAGGCAGTCACACACACGTCTCAGAGGGGAAAGATGAATGGGACTCACACACCTCTGAGAGGTGGAGTGTGAGACAAAGCTTCCCTGTTCAGGAGGTTTAAACAGAAGAACTTGAGGCTTCGTCAGGTGTTTATTGACACACTTATCAGGATTCACACAGAAAAACAGCTCATTAGTTCTGAAAGCTAAAAATTAGAGCATTTAAAAAGAAAAATATGTGATTCTGAGCATGCTTACACTTTATCCTCAACAAAAGATGAAGCTGATAAAAGCTTGGATTCTCATCCAACAACAAAAATCCAAGAGGTCATGACACCTGGCCAAAAAAAAAAAAAAAAAGGGGGGGGGATTATCAATATCACAAGATGTAACACTTTGTTATATTTATTCAATAAAATCAGTTTATTTTGCGGACCGACTCCTAGAAGTTAACGGTAAATCATTAAATGGTAATCTAGCTCCTAAAGTAGGTGTTGGGGATCAGTCTCAGCTACTACCACTCCAATTCTTAGCTCGAGTTCATCAAATTGACTGACTCACAGTCATTTTTGTGCTTTTTAAGGTCCATTAGCTGTGGCAGCCATTTAGAATCTGACTAATTTACATTTGTAAAAAAAAAAAAAATCAGTCAGTCACATGAAGATCCACTTAATATTATCTGCTAATCTGAATAAAATATTTCAGAGTCAGTTTCTTTCTTTGTCATTTGACCACAGCACCACATGTGCTACATGTGGTAGAACAAAATTTTGTACACAGGGTCCCCGTCACATCCAACAATAAAATGTAAAAGAAAAACAGTAATAAGATCTAAGATATGAAGTAAGAAAAACATCAACTAAAAATATGCTAAGCACCAATAGCATAAAAACTATATGCCTATTAACAGCAGCACAAACATAGTAGATCATTGTAGTTCATGAGATTTGTTGCTAACATCATTGTCCTTTTCCCTTTGAAAGTGGGCAGTAATACCTGAGATGACTGAATATGTTGAGGATTAGGATTAAAGATGGTGGGACAATACCTCAGCAGCCCATTACAGACATATATAGTAATATCCTATCATAGCGGTCAAAAGTTTAGGCCAAAATTTCATATTAAAGTGTAAAACCTACACCAACCTGGATCTCAGCTAACAGTTTCATGTCAAATGAGAATATTTTATGATGCACTGAGACATTTCAACGCTCTGAATTATCTGTGAGGAATATCTCTCCCATGCAGGATGGAAGGAGGTCTGTCCTTTGCCGGTCTGGGGTGGATTTGGACACTTTGTGTTAATTCTGTCAGCAAACAGCAACATTTAGGCTCTGAAGCTGCTGCACATAATAATCTTTGCTGTGGACTGCAAAAGTAACCCTGCTAAACCTTCATACAAGCTTATTTCAAGTTAGAAATAGAGTATTGATCAGCACTGGCAGGTGAATATGTAAAATATGTAACGAGTTTCAGGATTTAACACAATATTTTATGATAACACCATCGTTTTATGTTTTAAATATTGTGCAAAGTGTTTCTGAGCTTTTAAATTCACGCAAAACTTGCTCTAACTTTACATTACAGCTTGATAAATGTTAAAAGGAAGACATATTCTGGTATTTGTGTGTTCTCAGCAGCAGGCAGTTTGTGACCTCTCCCTCTTGGTCTGTACGCTCCGTTTGATCTGCATCAACTCATCCACACAGTCTGCAGAGAAATGAGGCGATGGAAAGGAAGTACACGGCTGCCGAGTGACCTCTGGCTCCATAACATGTCGTTTATCACCTGAATGACTGAGGCTGCTGCGTGTGTGAAATGGCCTGAGAACGTCTCCTGGGTTTGTTTACACCTTTGTTGTTCATTCGGGTGCAGAATGTATCCAGGTTGCCCCTTGGCTGGATGTTTGATGTCACATGTATTGACTATTCTTTCTATTCAACAGAAAGTTATGAATATAAATAAAAATGTGGTGAAAGATTCTTGCTAATAAAATGAAATTATCTAAGCAGATTTTACCATTATAATGGGTGTAACTCGAGTAAAGTCTTGATACTATTGTTTTTTTTCTTCTCATTTTACATTATTTAGTTTTGATTAAAATCTGATTCAAAATTTCAGCATCAAAATACATTTGTGCTAGTGCTAATATTAAAATAGCAAAGTATAATTTGGATTTAGTTCAGTATGGTACAAAGTATATTGTCTTGTTTTTCCTAAGGCTGAGCTTTGATTCATGCACAGTTTTACTGGTGAATTTCAGTCAACTAAGCAACTTTGTTAAGTAGATACTGTTCAGCTGCTGTAGATTAGTAAGTTTAACACTTCATCTTTTGTCTTGCGCTTGTTCATTTATGAGCACAAAATTCACAGTACACTGTGATGCGTAAATACTAAAAAAAAAAAAAAATACAATTAAAAAAAAAAACAGATAGCGTGAAAATCTGTTGATCGCCCTGATGAAAATTTAATGTACTTAAGTAAATTTTAAGTAGACTTAGTTTTCAAGAAATACATTAGAATATGTTCTCAAGTTCGAAAATGTAAAATAAATAGATTTATCGAAATATACTTCAAGTGCATTGTTTAAAATATATTTTGTTACACTTTATGAAGTACTATTTTTTGCAAAATATAAAATAAATTTCAATCAAATATATTTATAAAATTAAACTTCATATAAACTTTTTAAATGCACTTTGAATATATTTGTAAAATTTTGTTTTCAAACCACACTTTCAAAATATATTGCAAATATATGTATCCCATACTTTTCAGCAATTAACTAAGTTTAAAAATATATACATATGTATTTGAAAATGTTAATGTTATTAATGTTCCAAATTGTACTTTAAGTAACATTTTCAAATACATGCACATTTTTAAACTTATTTTTAAATAATTTCCCATATAAATACATCTGAAAAATCCTTTATGCATAAAAATTAATTTTTTTCCCAACATTTAAGTTGGAAAACAAGTCTATTGTTTTTAACTAGAGTTTTGCACATCTAGTTGTGTCAAATATGCTCATCATCAAAAAAAAAAAAAAAGTTGTTTTTAACACATTCATCACTAGGACAACACTTTGCATAAACTAGGTGACCTTGTACTACAATATGACAAAAATAAATAAATAAAATGGATTTACTTATTCAAACACATGAATGATTTAAATACAAAAATAAATGAAAAAGTAAGGATCAAACTCTTATTTATACAGGCGAACAGTTAAACCACACCTCCTTTTGACAAGCAAAATGTGATTGGATACTCGACGTGACGTCACATCCGCTACCAAAATAAACATCCTGTCATGGAAGAAGAACATTCTCAAATACTTGAAGATGCACACTCTAAGTTTAACGAGCGCGATTATAAAGAAGCGGAAAAGCTTTATACTAAGTTCATAACTTCCTGTTTACAGTCCAGGTATTGTTTATTTTCCTTTAGGTACCGTTAGCTAACTTTTGATGCATTACACTGCTTTTTTGGGTACCGATCAAAATTAAAGACTTGTTTTAACGGCTTTTCTATTATTTAATAATTTCTCCTGTCGCAGTTTAAGTGTTTATTAAAAGAAAACCTTGTTTTAACGTTGCTGTATTTGTGCAGGGAGTGTGAAGCCGAGAGGTTGGCCACAGCTTTTAACAACCGCGGACAGATCAAATACTTCCGGGTGGATTTTCACGAAGCCATAGAGGACTACACGTCCGCAATACAGGCTGACAACCAGTTTGCTGTCCCTTTCTACAACAGAGGACTCATCCTCTATAGATTAGGTAAGAGAGGGCTGACTAAAACATGAAGGTATTACCTCATAAATAGGCTAACTGTACAGAATAACCTACTTCCTTATAAACCCTTCAAAATAAAAGTCTGAATTGTACGGTTATTTCCTTCACAAATGTATTTGTTTCTTAACTAAGCTCCTTAAAATAAATGTGTACCACAGAATTATCGCCAAACATACTGTTTTTGTTTTAGTGCACTGTACTGTTGTCGCTTTGGCGTGTACTTTTGAAAGACACTAGATGGAGCTCTGTTCTTGCAGTGAAATGCTCCACAACTTTTTTTTTTTTAGCCACTGGTTCTTATCCCACAAATTACAGTGATGAACTAACGTATTTAAATTGTGTTTGTTACCCTACAGGCTTTTTTGATGGTGCCAAGAGCGATTTCCTACAAGCCCTAAAGCTTAATCCAGATTTTGAAGACGCTCAAGTGAGCTTGCGGCAAACACTTCTGGACCAGCAGCAGAAGCTTGATAGGGAATACTGATGATGATGTCAATCATCTACATATACTGCACATATTCATGCTCCTCTGGTGCTCAGACCCAGTGATCATCATCTTAACACATGGAAGATTTGAGTAAATTCTTGCTCACCTGCAGAAATGATGCTGGATCATGACTGAGAGCATTTTAATTTAAAACGAAACAGCAGAATGACATTGAGATCAATCATCTGTTTTATGACACTTTGTACAATATGTTTTAGATTATTCTGCTTTAAGGTTCTCTTAAAGTTTTGTGTTTACGTATGGAGGTTTTTTTTTTTATTTCCAGCCTGATTTGAGGGTAAGAGTTGTAGTGAAACTTCTGCTTGGTGAACAGCTGGCATCTTGTAAAGAAAAAAAATGCACTGTACTGCTTTGCTGAAATACAACATATCTAAAAATAAAAAAATAAAATCATAAATGCTCTTTTGCTGTAAGACTGCATTGACTGTGAGGAAACAGTCTTTTCAAAGATGTTAGTTTTTGAATATACAGTAGTTTGTATCTCTGATCATGGAACGTCTTCTCAACTAAATAAAAAAAATGTATTTAGAAGTAATATAAATAATGTAATCTTTCTGCATTTTCTTTTTGTCACCTTCCTCTGAAAGACTGAAGGACTCCCTCTAATGAGGCTGAACTGTCACTTTGAAAAACTTGGGTTCATGGTCATGTGATGTTTTTGTCTTTACACACAAATAAAGAATGAATCCAATGAATGAACACCCAACATTGGTGTTTACTTTTAATAACTGCTATGAGCTAAGTTGGGGGTAAATTAAGGGATCGACACACAGAAGTCTGAAAATATGACCATTATTGTCCATTATGCCAGTTAGCAAACCAGTAAAAGAAAAGGGACAGTATTTCTTGAAGGGATGCATATCACCCGCCACCTTTCATGCCAGAACTTTAGATCATACCATATTGAAAAATGACAATTGTTGTAGCTGTTTTAGTCAAAGCTTGAAAATAACATGAGTATCTCATGTGACGTGGCAATATGTCATGCTCTAAGTATATGTTGGGAATGACTCTCAGCTACTACCACAGCTAAATTTAACCCAATATTAGTAAAACTGATAGCCATTTCTGTTTTCTAAAATCAATTGGCTAGTGTGGCCATCTTAAATTAGGATGACTCCAAAAGTTATTCAGCTATAGAAGAACACGTAGTGATTAGTTTCTGAGAGTTTGATTAAAATCCTTACAGTCCTTCAGGAGATGTTTTGCTAACAGACTGTTGTGAAACATCTTTCACAGTTTGTTCTCAGAATATGTGTATGGAATGACTCTCAGCTGCTACTCCACTAAGTTTAGATTTAACATGTGTAACGTTAACCAGCTATAAGCCATTTTATTGTTGGCTAAAGCTGCTTAGCTGTGGTGGCCATTTTGAAAGTGGCTGACTCCAGAAGTAAATCAGTTGTAGAGACACATTCAATGATTACTTTAAGGAAGTTTTATTATAATCCATCCACTGGTTCATGAGATATTTTGCTAACTATACAGACAAATAGACAGGAAAGATTCAGATTACAGCTTTTTAGAACATTAAGTATGTTTTACACTAAAGTGTTTGTCATCAATTTGAAATAGGTCTGTTTTCTGAGTGATGCAAAGGATGGTGTTACATTGACACAAGGAGTAAGTTTAGATCAAATCTTTTTAATTTAAAGTATTCAGAACAAAACTAGATCTGATCCTAATGTACACAACTAAAAGTTTTCAATTGTGACAAAGTTCTTATATCAAGGATCCCTGTAACAATTAAGAGATTTATTATATTCTTCATATATTTAGATCATGGTTTTCTGCTCTTTTTTTTTTTTTTTTTTTTTTTTTAAGATTTTAGTTAATGTGACGGGACAGGGAGTCTTAGAAAATACATTTCACCATCTATAGGAGGATTGTGATGATTAATTATAATCAGTATTTGCCTTGCATGCAACAATAATAAATAAACTAATAAATAAACTCAGCTTCACAAGAAAAACTCTCTGTGGCTTAACTCAAGCATCGGCATGTTTGAAGAAAAGCAGTCAATTTAAATAGAATCATGAAATAATGATGAATAAAATGAACTTTACATACAAACTAACATTAAATTGTGTCATTAACCATCTTTGGTTCTTGTGTTGAGTCAAACACATCCACATTTGCAGATTGTATAAAAAAAAAAAGGCACAAGGTGTTACCAATTACCTTCAGACAGCCTGTGTGGGCTCGTTAGTAAGCATATAAAACAGGTGGTGAGGCTGCAGAGAAGCATCAGCTCCTTCTCCTTCAGAGCTGCTTCATCTGTGGAGCTTGTGAGGTTCGAAGCTGAGCTTTGGTGGCAGTTGGGCCTCGTAGTTTCCTTTTTGTCTGGATGTTTTTGCACTGCAACATGCGGAAGCCTGAGAAAACGTAAGTTTGTGTCATTGCACTCTCCTCAAACTGTTTTTTATAGTTGCTTTAATGTTCACTTTATTTTGTTCTAGTCTGTTTTGGACCCTGATGGCTGCAGTTTTTGTCTTTGGTCAAGCATGGCCAAATGTGAAACTCAATGCTCAGCCAAGTAAGCCTAAATTACTAAATTTGTATATGTACTTGATTGGGTTAGCTACTTAACCAGCTGTTTTTATTTAAAGCTGCCAGTGGTTTAAGGACTGATTGTGCTGCCAATGTGATGAGGCTTTCTTTGGATGAGGCTCTTGCAGTTGGAAACCAACTTGAAGTAGAAGCTATAAGTAAGTCTTAGCCCCCTTGATCAAATTTATTTACTGGCAGAAGTGACCAATAATTTTATGGGTCCTGCCTTTTCAGATGGTTCCAAGCTTATTATGGTGACACCCAGGCTTGCTGCTCAGTGTGGCTACAGTATGGAGTCTGACCCATGGGGCAATACCAGAATCTACACATCTCTGTTGGGTTGCTATGTGGATAACAAGGTATCTTAAAGTGAAAATTGTACTAGGCTTTAAGTGGTCTTAAAACCTGGAAGGTCACCTATAAAGATGCATGGTTGAGTGACTTATTTTCTCTTGTAGGATGACATGACCTTCACTGTTGGCTTGAAACTCAAAATATTCCATAGCAGTCCAGCTGATACAGTCAGTCACGATGTGTCTCAGACTTGCAGTTACACTCGTTGGGCCCCTAGAGAGATCCTCTGTGAAAGAAACTACATGGAAGTGAGTTACTCTACACTGTATTTAATATCTTGCAAAGGCAGAACTAATGAGTTTTATTCCTATGAAAGGTCTCAACATACATGGCCAAACGTCCCCAAGCTAAAACCAAGGCTCAAGAGAAGGATGACTCTCAAATCAACTCTATTCCTGCTGTATGTCTTAATCTTTTTCCTCAAGATTGCTCAGTAGTGTAGTTCAGTTGTAACTCTATTTTTTTTTTCTCCACAGACCTCAAACGAAGAGAGTGGAATCTGGAAGATGACCTTCTTCACTCCTGAAGCTGTGTCCATGGTGCTGCAAGAAGCTGAACAAGCTGGTTACAGTGCAATTACTACCCCTACTCGTCTGGTTGTGCGAAGCCCCTACCATACAGCAGAGACCCACTCTGAGGATGTAAGTAGCACCTCCACTAGTCCTGGAAATGGTGTAGGTGTATCTTAACACTCGTACATACACTCAGGTTGCTGGAATCCCAATGGAAGTCTTCAAGGTGAGCGTTTACCAGAAGACGCACCATGGACTCAATGTTGTGAACTTGGCAGCTGCATGCCCCACAGGTGAGTTGCTTCAAACTTTAAATTCTCAACTGCTTTTGAGTCACAACTAAAATGCTGCCTACAAATGAAACAGGTGGTGTCCTGTTCACTGAGGACCTCATCTCTTGGCACTTGCCTCGCCGTGTGACTCCTCTTCTGGATGGCAAAATTAAAACTGTAGAAATATTCATGGGAATCAATGGTCTGAGGCTGGATAAAGCTCAGATGGCTGCAAGGAAGTACTCGCTGACTACAACAGATTTTCATATTGTTGTGGATATCCCAGTTGGCTCACCTGATGGCTACTATAAGGTTGGTCAATGAACTTAAGATTAAAACAAAATGTGATTGCATCTAATGATGGATTCCATTGCAGAGTCATGCCCCAGACTTCCTGTACCATATCACTTTCTCTGTTGAGCCCATGCTTGAGATGCTCTGGAGGGCTGATGACACTCAAGACGACACTCGGTACAAGGTCATGTTTCCCATCACAACTCCACCAATGCCTCGCCCTCCTTTCACTGAAGATCGTAAGCACAACAAAATACTTAAAGAAAAAAGCCATTTGACTCTGAGCAGGGGTAAACCTGTAACTCTGTTCTCTCAGGTACTGTCCCAGAAGAGAGATATTTCACTGCTTATGTGGGAACCTTCCTTCATGATGTACAGCTGCTGAACATCACTCTTCCCAATGGTGTCTTCACTGTTGAGGAAAGCAATGCCAGAGGTTTCCTTATCCACCAGCACCTTATTTCAAATGGCTCATTGGTCTTCTCTATCCAAATGCCTTTTGATTCTGACGCTGTCCTGAAGCATGTAAGTTTAACAAGGACAACTTATTACTACACTAAAATGAGAAACACTAATGGGTTTTCTCTTGCACAAAAGAACCCAGAGCCTTTGACGACGACATACACACTCCCTGCAGTCCTTGGTTTTGTCATCCTACCTGAGGAAATGGCCTTTGCCCACACTCTGCAATTGGCTGCATCTCTTAAGGACGTTGGTAAGACTCGTTCACAATAAGATGTCCAATGACTGCAGCCACCGAACTTGTCCCTCACTTATCTTCCTTCCCCCCCCCCCCAGTGCTGCCCACACTTTCTGGTGCCTGTGACCTTGAACAGTTTCACATCACTGTGAAATATGGCAGCAAAGGAAATGCATTCCAGACCCTGGTTGGAACACGCATCTTGACACCTGAACTTGCTGAAGCCTACCAATTTCAAGACAACACCACACATTTCACCATCAAAGTTCCATATGCTGCTGAAGACGCAGTGTTTGAGGTAAGTTGGACATTACTTGCCCTAGAAACATGCACTCAATGACTTGTCCCTTTCACAGGTGATAACCACAGAGTCAATCAGAGCCAGACTTGACATCCTACTGTGGGACTCTAACAACAACTGGGTGCTTGCTGATCTCTACCTGGCTTGCTACTTCCCCTTGACAACTACTAGTAAGATTGCTTAATGGTAGTGGCCAGTTATAACCTTCTATAGGAAGTTTCTTAACATGTTTCTTTTTAGGGTGCTACTCCAATGGTACAATCACTGCCCTGGCTGTGAAAGTCAGCTCTGTGCCTAACCTCAACCCAAGCTGGCTAACTCTGAAGGACCCATCTTGTACACCATCCTCCAGCAACGATCGCTTTGCTCACTTCACATTCAGTGCTGATTCTTGTGGAACAACCAGAACTGTAAGTGTAATTTTCACAGCTTGTGTCAATAAAATTTTCACACCTTAACTTATTAATCTTGCACTTTACTTCAGTTCTTCAACAACTACATGCTGTACGAGAATGACATTGCCCTGTATTACACTCGTGAAAGGGGACAGCCACGCACTTCTCCAGTTGACCCTGAATACAGGTAAGTGTTCAAAATAATAAATTCCATTCCAATCTATTACAAAAATTAAAAAAAAAATCTCCCTTAGGCAAACTATCTCCTGCTACTACGTGGTTAACGACACTCAAACTGTTGCATTTGCTACCAAACCAAGGCTGTATGAGCCAAAAGCAGAGATCGGCTCTGGACTGATGGTTGTGCAGATGAGGCTAGCAACAGGTAACTTACACTTATAAATAACAACACATTTTGCTTATCCTGTGGATTGCTTATTAAATGTGTACTTTGTCCCTAGATGACTCATACAAGCAGTTCTATGGCGCTGAAGACTACCCAGTAGAAGCTCATCTGAGGCAGCCTCTGTACTTTGAAGTGGAACTGGTATCAACAGATTCTCATTTGGAGCTCATGTTGGAAAACTGCTGGGCTAATCTTCAGCAAGATAGGACAGCTCTCCCCAGTTGGGACATCATTGTCAATGGGTATGTCTGAATGGAAATGCACAACAATGAAAGCTAAAACAAAATGGTTCAAAGTCTAACAATCTTTGGCAATCCTAGATGTGAAAATCCTGACGATGCCTACACAACAGCCTTCCACCCTGTTGAAATGGACACCAGAGTCTCCATTCCATCCCACGCCAAGCATTTCTCCATGAAGATGTTCACCTTCCTTGAAGATCAAAAGGTTTTGAAACATGAGGTAGGTGGCTGTGTCTAATTCACTGACAAAAAGAAATGAAAAAGCAGAACAAAACTCATAAATGTGTACTGTACAGATTTATGTCCACTGCAACGTCGTGATTTGTGACCAAACTAGCCCAGTGGAAGGTATCTGCCAAGGCCAGTGTACTACCCGCTCAACTGGAACAAGGATGTCTCACCATGGAATAAAAGGCGGTAAGTACCTAAAATTTTGGTGGGGACAAAAACTGGACAATGACTAATCCATGGTTTTTCTCTTGCAGCACAAAGCACTCCAACCCACCAAAGGCAGATCTCCTCTGGACCTATTGCATTGAATAGACGTTTTCAATAAAGTTTCTTAAAATACTTCTGTCTTTCCGTTTTTAATTTCTTTGTTAAAACCCAGCCTCATTAAAACATGTGGCCCAAACAAAATGGCAAATGCTTAACATGGAAACTTGATCCTAAGTTGCCTTGACTTAAATCCTAAACTCAATCTGCAGAATAATGCTTGACCCACTGCCCTAAAATTAAAAAATGCCTTCTTGATTCATACTGTATTGGCTGAAGTGTTCTGACAATATCTGAACTCCTGTGGATTTATGAAAAAAAAAATGCTTGGCTTGGCAAATGCAAGGAAAATGAGTGCAACATGTGTTTCAACTATTATTGAAATATTTAAAGCCTACAAATGCAATAAACCTTAACTCCTTGACATACTGGTAACATTTCCTGAACCTCAGATGTCTATTTTCTACTCACTGTTAAGTTCATTTTCAGAAAGTTAATGTTGCATGTTATGTAGAAATTTAAGTCCCAGAGGCTTGAATCCATGCTGGTCAAGTCATTGCAGAATCTAGCAGGACATTTAAGAGCACTTCATGCTTCCGAGCTTTATGAAGATGCTCATTTCTCTCCTGCCTTAAGAACATCTCAGACTAGAGGCAGACAGATGCTCAAATCATAGTTGTGCAGCCAAAGGGTGTTGTGTGATGGGATTGCAGCAATGCACACTAAACTCCACTGACCCGTTTGGTAAGTCGGACAACACAGTTAGAGGTTCCATTCTGGACATCGTATGCATCTACATATCTCAAACATGTCATGAATGCAGCCCTTGCAAGTAAAAAGCCAGTTAAAATCTTAACCTGCTGACAATTGTGGTTCTGAGTGAGAATTTGTTAAAACTTTGAGCTAGATTAGTTGCGTTCAGGCCTAAATGATCCAACCCAGCCTGAGCCCATAGGCATTATGTCCAAGCCCGACCTGATCGATTGTAATTACAGGCCTTTACCCGGGGGGAAAATAACATTATTTTAATTAGGCTTTTATTGCTTTTGTAAGCAAATCAGTTTAAGGTTTCAAAAATGTATTTCAAAGAATGAAAATTGAGTTCTTGGTAATATTACCAAATGGATATTGAAATACAAAACAAATAGCCTAAACAATCATATTTAAAGATTAAGCCGTTTTTTTTTTTTTTTTTTTTTTTTTTACCTCTTTCAACCGGCTGCTCAGCAGACGTGCACGGCCGATGATCCCGTTGTCCATCTGAAGCTTACCTGGACTGGAGTCATCCTGTAAACATGTACTGAACAGATACTTAAGACACCTGTGTTCTGAGTTTCACTTCTGCTACCTGTGCTGACCATCATGTAACCCAAGTGCATCACAGTACAAAATGTGTTTTAGTGGGTGAAAAGATGTTTGGGAGTCGTGTTTAAGAGAAAAGTGCTTAAAGTGCTGCCAAAAGGGCGACCATTTTAATTAATGGGTTCAGGGCACATTTTGTTCAGATGACAGGGTTTAGTGTTTTATCAATTGAGATAAACTGTAAAAGAGAAAGTAATTTTTCCAAATGGTTTTGTGCCATTAATCTTCTGCCTGCACGTTTAGAAAATTCAAACGAGGGAGGGATTCATCTTTAGACAAGCTGCAGAAAACTAAAATGAACAAGCGACTGCATGATGGAGACTGGAGGCTGCAAAACCTGAAACATTACATTTGAAAACAACTTTAAATGTTCTCCGTCCAGTATTCTAGCTTGTGCAATTTCACATTTATGATAATATCTATTGTTTTTACAATGACAGAGAGCCAAAATAAAAACAAAAATAGGGAATATACCAACTGCTTCACATCCAGTAACCTGTTCAGTGACCCAAGCAGCTCATTGTCAGTGCTCAGATTTCTCCATTATTTCTCTGCAGTTTTGTCAAAAGACACCAGATTTTCAGGAGCAAATCTTTGTATCCGTACAATATTTTTAATCAGCAGCCCTTTTTTTAATACCTTGGCCTTATTACAGCACATTTTCATTCATTTGCCAAAGATTTATTAGGAAATGTATTAAACTTATGTCATTTGAGGAGGAGTTAATTTATGCTTTATATTTAATTGTATCTTGAGTAGGCAGCATGTGGTTCAGTTGGTAGAGCTGCCGCCTCTCAGCGAGAAGGTCGCCTGATTGAATCTCAGCCGGGGGCTTTTCTGGGTGGAGGTTGCGTCTTCCCTCCGTGCATGAGTGGGTTTCCTCCCATAAACCAAAAACATGCATGTTAGGCTAATTGGTAATTAAAATGTCCATAGGTATGAATTTGTTTGTCTCTATGTGGCCGGGTGATGCAAGTGCGACCTGTCCAGGGTGTCCTCCGCCTCTTGCACAGTGACTGCTGGATATGGGCACCAGTCAGGGCTAGATTAACACTTGGCTGTACGCTGGGCAACAATCTTCAAGGGCCCTATCATCATGACCCCAGAATCACCATAATCAGCAGAATACAGAATAAATTACCTTAATATACAGTAAATACTTAAAATTCTATCTATCAAGTGTATTTTTATGTATAACAATCCAAATGCTCATATAACTATAAATGCTATGTCCTCTTGTTGATGCAAATCATCCCCCAGAAAATTTTGAATAAAGCAGATGCCATTTCCTGTCTTCTGGTGTATTTTGACCGTTGTTAAACATCTAGTTTTACCTACACAAGTACAAACCGGATTCCAAAAAAGTTGGGACACTAAATAAATTGTAAATAAAAAACTGAATGCAATGATGTGGAGATGGCAAATGTCAATATTTTATTCGAAATAGAACATAGATGACAGATCAAAAGTTTAA
>JARVGQ010000210.1:24056902-24076751 GCA_031762355.1 Hypsolebias martinsi
GAATGTAGTTCGTTAATTTACCAGACAAAAGTTTGCTCTCAGTCATTTGAAATCCATATATTTTGTACAAAGTACAATTAATGCAGAGGAACTTTCCCAGGAATATGCTAAATGTGTGCTCCAATGTATTACTACTTAATCCTCGTAAACTTTTCTGACAGTGCACAATATATGGTGTCAATGGGGACATTTTTCAGCTGATTAACTTCTTTAAACACTTGTATCTGATTTGTGAAGCTCAAAAATCTCCCATTTCCCTCACATCTAAAAGCCAGCCGACATCTATAAGCCTTGCATTAATAGGTAGAGAGAGGCTCGGTGTAGCACATGATGAGTATGTTCAGTGATGGGTGAGGGTTTCATTAGAGGGAAATTAAGTGACTCAAGAATAGGAGTAGCAATAATGGCTGATATTAGACCTTTAAATCATCTAGTTCTCAAATACTGTCCCTGCCTCTTCACTCCTTCCTCACTTTGCAGCTTGTTTGAAAAGACCTCTTCAGTCTTTTTGGATAAAAGATGAAACATTTTAACAAACAAGAATCTGTCCAGAGGACCTGATTTTAACCTTGTTAGATTTTTCTACCTGGATTATTGACCATACATCAGGACATGTAGAGATAAGTCTACACTGCACTGTCTGGAGACGAGACATGTGCTACTAACTTTGTGACTGAATATGTGCACATCTTTGCGTTTTAGTGTAAATCCAAGGAAAATATCCTGCTGCGAGATGGTGAACAAAAACAAAAGTTTGAGCAGAATTCATGCTGTATCTGAAAAATAACTTGTAATAGAACCAACATATAGCTGCATTGTGTTTGAAAACAAGACAGTCAAAACACAATAAAATACAGCAATTATGAATAAATGGATGCTAAATAGGCAAAATGAGCTTTAAAATGTTATACGTGAGAGGAGCTTCATTGCTGTGATGATTAGAATTGCTGTCTTTAATTGGCAGCATCCATCTTTGCTGTTAGTGGGTAAAAAAAATGTAATGAGTGATAAACAGAATAGGAAATATGAGCGCATGCAGGGATGTACTAGAATAGAAAAAGTAATTAAATCTCATCTTGCAAGCTCACAGCCTTATTGGGTTAATTGATAAGGTTGCATTAGTCTGACGAAGCAAATGCTTAAAATGGAAACTTGACACGACTTGTTTTTCCAACATCAAAAGTACTTAAGAAATCTTTGATTGCATATTAATGTTACATGTAAATGAGTGATCCAAATATGTTAAACAAAACAACTTAACTTTATTTGTACAAATAAAGTCCAGTTGTTTTGTTTTTAACGTTTTGGGGGGATTCACCATGTCCTGGATGACTGAGAATCTACACCAGCATATGTAAAAGAATGATGATTCAGTTTGTTTTACCAATTCATTCAGACCAAAGACAACCTCCTGCTATATGCAGCACAATTCCCATATTTTACATCAAGTCTTCATGGGTTTAAAGAACAAAAATATTCACTTTAACCCATTTTGATGAATTCAGTAACACATAGGAGACTTCCAATAATGCCCCTGGCCCCTACAAAATAAGGGCACAAATATATCTCGTCAGAGAACATAGTACAGTAACATTATTTTCACTGTAAATCTATTTACCACCTACTTATACATTAAATACCTACTTATTCCCCCCCCCCCCCAGAAATTACTTAATACAAAATAAAACTGATCAAGGTTTAAACGTTTCCCATGTTTCAGTCATTAAGTCAATAGAAAGAAAGAAAAAAAATAGATATGATCATGTGCTCATGCTTTCTTCAGATCAGAAATTATGTCCGTCAGCATCCCTGTTAATATTTTGGAACCTCGGGAGAAAACTGTCATGGTCTGTGGTGAGGTTGGACCCAAGATGCAGACAAAACTCGGGGAGCTCAAAGTATAAACACATAATGTATTTAAATTACAAAATCAAAAGTTGACGTGGCAGCAAAACTTGTTTCTTATGAAACACAGAGGAGGGAGGACAGAACACGACATACAGGACAATCCACCGACAAGGGAACAATAAAGAGACGCAGAATATATAGACACACTAACGAGGGGATAAACACAAACACCTGGGAAGGACAACAGGTGGCCGAGGCAGGAGCTGATCACATGAGGGAGAAACACTGAGGAGAGCAGCACAGAAGACACAAGGATCATAAAACATGCACAGATCCTCTCAAAAAACAATGTCTCTGGAGGAAACCCATGCATGCAAACTTTACAAAGTTCTTAGCTGAAATTCAAACCTGCAACCTTTTTGCTGTGAGGCAACAGCCCTTTCTCAACACTCTGATATACTTTTGGTGCAACTTGAGTATCATTTTCAATGTGCAGGACAGCATCAAAGCAGAGAAACGCACCCAAACTTGAACATCCGTTCCGATACTGCAGTTTTATGTTGATACATTTGTGCATTCCAGTCACTACTAACCACTACTACCAGCTAAAGGATTGACAACAGAAGGTGGACTGCACCAACCACATGCTACAGAGAATTCTTCCTCCAGTTGTAAAAAAAAAAAAGTTTTTGCTTGTTTTCTTGGTTAGTTTAGGGGAATGTTCCACCATACTTATTGTATGTCCCAAGCAGAATGTTTGTTCAAGAGGTTTCTCCAGCTCCAAAATAATCTCTATTTAACCTCTAGTGAACTAACATAGATACAATGGTTTATGTGCTTTAAGTTAAATTGTGTGTACAGCTTTTGTGTTGAAGAAAGTTAGGGGTGGAAAAATATATATTGTAGCTGGAAAAGCCCATTTTAAAACTGTTCATAAGATTATTAATAAATAACCTTCCTAAATAGTTTCCATATCTTAGCATTCTGACATTTGCTGTACTTCAATGTAAGATCCAGAATACTTAAAACAACATTGTAACACTTTTTTCTTTATTATTTTATATGTTTGATCTTGTAACCTTCTAATGGTCATTTAGCGTTGTAGTTTGTTGGGTCTGAAGAAGCCTTAAGGGTCTTTATCATGGAGCTTGATCATGTGTTGGCTTTAGCAGACCCTTTGATTCAGGTCAATGAGCACACAAGCAGCACAACAAAACAGTCTCACTTGGGAAGAACAACTCTCTGCGTGTCCCCTAACGTTGTCACATGCATGACATGGCAGACCTACAGAGCAGATCTAAAGGCAGACTTTTCTAAGCAGATAATGTCTGATGCTGAAACGGTCAACAGTAGTTATGTTTACGTGCGCAAAATTATTTGACCGGATTGAAAGTTTTCATATTAAATAATTCAAATGTATTGTTTACATGGGCACAATCCGTTCACGACGAGCGTTTACATGCAGCAGATTTTGATTCTGCACACAAGTACTGATATATGCAGAGTGGAAAAGTCTCCTTAAAAAAAAAAAATCACAGAAGTTCCACTTCTGGTTTACTTCCGGGATGAACATAAACAAACCGGAGCACCCAAAATGGACCTGCGACAAGTTTTAATGACGGTGGAGTCGTTACTGCACTCCTTGATTGAGCTACAGGGAATTAAGATCATTTTGAGCTCTTTTAAATTTTCTAGTAGAAATGTTGTCACTCACCGACCAGTTTTACTTCCCCGACACGCTAATATGATTAGCATTAGCCAGGCGAAAATGACATAGGTCACACATGTGCAGTCAGGTCAGTTTTTCACGATCGGGAAAAAATTATTTATTAAGTGTTTACATGGACATTGTTGGGGTTATGGATTGGCACAAACCACCTCTTTCATTCAGATTACAAATTATTTTTGACTGAGCTGAATAAACAAAAAATAATACAAATGGGGTGTTTACATGACACATTTTTATTACGAATGGCTAATCAGATTACTTATGTCCATCAAAACATAACTACTGTCTGAAACTGAAACAGTCAACAGTGTCAGCAGTCACACACGGTATCTTGAGCAGTTGTAGATAACCTGTGAAGAATAGAAATTGCATGGGCAGGTTGTTCATATTAACAGAGGATTTTCAGCTACTTTTGGGAGGGGTCACTTTAAGAAGGCCCACTGTTGTGCTTAGCAAATCAATCTTATATTAGTGACAATTTTTTGTGTTTTTCAAGACCCATGTGGTATTTTTTTTATTATGATGACATTATTGTTGATGAATCAGAAAGCTCCATAACAACATTTGTAATTTTTTACATTTTTATAATAAACTTCAATATTTGTTTGTTGAAGCTTACAAAACAAAGTATTTCTGCTGTGATGATTAACAATTTTCAGTATGAAACAGCAACACAGAGATCCTAAATACCACCTTTCAATGTGCAACAAAAACAGTATTCCTAATTATTGTCTTATTCCAGGATAAATTGTAAATTATGTTCCTTTTTAATTATCAGCCTAACCCAAATCATATAAATCTTTAGCTACCACAATCATGCTTGAGTTCATACATGCAAACGTTTTGGATAATTTTTAATGAAGCAACAATCTGAAAGCTTGGTCTAGAGCTGACATGTCCCCTGATCATTAACAACAACAAATAAATAAACAAACAAACAAACAAAAAAATCAAACTGCTGCAGTGGTTTAAAAAAAAAAAAAACTTTATTGAGAAGTTCGTAATTAAGTTGGTGTGATAGAGATCAGGTGGTTTGAACAAACGAGTCATATGCATAATGAGAAATATTTTAGCACCTGGTATAGACAGTTTGTTAATCTACCTCTGTAATTTATGCTTTCCTCCCCCATCTTTCAATTTCCATTATCACAATATGAAGTAAGGCATGAGAAGCTCCACATCCAGGAATGTTTCATCCATTTGTCTGCTCCAAGCCTCTGTGTTTTCAGCTCAATTAAATATAAATTTGGAAGTTGTTCCAGTGTAATTTGAATCCACTTTTCTGGTAAGAAATATGACTGGTCTGTCAGCTGTTGGATCAATGAAAAGCTCAGCAGCAATAAAGTTTGGATTTAAAGCTGGTGGAGTGAATCTCAGTCACTCTCAGTTTTCTGACTGTGTGATAGAATCTGATGTGTGCACTCGAACACAAAATTGGACCTGAATAGAATAATAGGCAGTGATACATACATGTTAAGGTTATGCCCTACTAAGTAAATAAATGTGATTCATGCATCAATTTAAGTCAGTTGTGTTTGACACATACTAAAAACAACTAGGATTTTCTTTTCGCTTTAAATGAGTTGCAAGTGTGAATAAACTAGAGAAATTGCAGTTCCTGCAAAAATGCAGTGCGTACTGCTGAAGAACTTGCTGACGAACAGCTGAAATTAGTTAAAAACATGCTGAAATGTAGTTGGAATTGAAGAACAAGCTTAAATAAGCAGAAAAATAGCAAACATATTTACTGAATTGGGTTTTAATAAGCAAAAAATGAGCAAACAAATTAGGAAATTAGTTAATAGTTGAAATTCGCTGAAAAGCTGAAAAAGCAGAAAGAACGTTAAACTACCAGAAGGAAGTTGAATGAGCTGAAATGAGCTCAAACAATGTGGAATTGGCTGAAAAACTAAATTTAGTACCAATACAGCTAAATAGTAGCTGAAATAGCAGAAAAGGCTGAAACAAGCAGAACTATGTTGAAAGGAGCACAACAAACTGAAATTAGTAGAAATACGTTATTAAGGCTGAAGTCACAGAAATTACCACAAAAATATGAAGCTATCTGAAAACAGCTGAAATTAGCTAAGCAATGCAAAACGGCTAGCTAAAAAGGTAGAACAAGCATAAATTAGCAGAAGGAAGTGGAGAGAGCACAATTTTGCCACATTATGCTGAAAGAAGCAGAAATGAGCACAATGTGGAAACTATCTGAAAAAGCTGACATTAGTAAACAACAAAAATCCTGCTTTAAAAAAAAAAAAAAAAAAACAGGTACAAAAAGCAGAAAGAAGCTTAAATTACCTAAAGGAAATGAAGAGAGCACATTTTTTGCTGAATGAGGCTGAAAAGTTTAAATGAGTGCAAAACAATTTCCTGCAAGATTATTAAAATTCTACCGTATCTTAAAATATGTGGAATTGACTGAAAAAGCTAAAATTAGCATAAAAACAGCTAAAATTTAGCTGAAATGGCAGAAACAATGACATTTGCAGAACTAAGCAGAAATGAGCATAACAAGCTGAAATTAGCAGAACGATGTTAGAAGAAATACAAAAATGTTGTAGTTAGCAGAAAGAATCAGAAAGGAGTACAGAACAGCTGAAAAAAAAAAAAAAAAAAAAAACATCTAAAATTAGCTGAAAGTAGTTGAACCAGAACAAAATGTGAAAAGACCAGTAAAAGGCTGTAAACATAGCTAAAGAGATAGATGTAAGAGCTCAATTCATTTTCTGTGATAAAAAACTGGCAGAAAAGGCTAAATATTTCAATAAAGCTAAAGTTGCACCATTAACAAAAGTCATAACACCCTGCTCCTGAATGAGCTGAATGTTTAGCTTTGTTGAAATAGCACACAAATTGTGGAACGAGAAAGATGCCAAATAAATGTACAAAAAAAAAAAAAAAAAAAGGATCCCACTAATGCTTCGCACAAGCATGCACACTATGATTGTGCTTTTATGCTGTTTGTTCAAATTTTCAAAATGACAATTACAGCAATTCTAGCCTCAGATCGTTTCTTCTCTCTAACTGTCTCCAACTTTCAGTTCGAGACGAGTCATTGTTAATAAGCTTCCCTGACGGTCAAACTTCTGATAAAATGCAGCAATGCTGGGCTGAGTTCATGAGGGCCAGTCGTTAAGAAGATGAAATCAACTCTACTGGGAGCAGTGGAGGTCTAAATTGCTTTTTAAATTCATTAACAAGCAGATGTGGACCATCCATATACAATCCCCGATGGAGACCTACCAGCTTAGGCAGGGGTTAAAGGGTGTTTTGCAGAAAAAGCTGCCAGCTCACTGACCCGGAGCCCATTGGTCTTTTACTGTGTGGAAACGATTAATCAGGCCTCTGCAAAACGGCTCAGCTTGATTGTGGTTCGGCTCTTTATCAAAAATGGATAGACACCTCCCAGTGAAGTCTTAATTATCTAAGGAGGAGGCAGGTCTGCACAGGTTGATGCTCAGCCTGTCTAAGCCTAAAGGCAATGAGAGGCAGCTCCAAAGATGGAAAGAGCCTTTACTCTCTCCCCCTCCTCCTTCTTTACCTCCCATCCTGTGCACATCGATCTCATCAGCATGGATTCTCAGTGACAAGAAATCAATCTGAGAGTCTTCTTAATAAAGCCCTAGAATCTTTTCACTTCCCTTTTCTACACGGGCATATTATACTCCAAACTCTAGTTGTGCCGACCTTCTTTGGCACGTTGGTGTAGCTGCAGCTGGCAGAACTCAAGGGTGTTTACTGACAAATCCGCTGATATTTGTGAAGCGTAGCTTGAGATACCTGGGATAAACAAACTACAAAGAATTTCCCAAGGAATGAAAGCTATTTGCAATTGTAGCATTTTTCATGCATTTTTTTTTTTTTTTCACAGAATGTTAGGTCTCCAGAAAGTAATTGATTGCAAAACCAATAACTTGAGCTAGGGCATCATTTACAACCAATAGGGACATTTACCTAAGACTAACCAATTTATTTTCCACACCATTACCTTGAAGAATAAATATGAAAGATGCCTGCAGATTGAGTCAAGTAATCTTATTAGTTACAGATGTGTTCTTGCCCTGATGTTTAATGCTTTGATTGATAGCTTTGCTTCACTGTTTGCCATGATTACTGCTGCTTTTCAAGGAACTAGTTGGCAGTCTGGATCTTTTAATAGAGGCGTTCAATAAAAAAAATGTTCTAGTTTGAGCATACATATTAGTACCAATATTTATTTAGAGAAGTGCAATGATATAATCTATTTATGTGAAATTAGGTTGTAAATGCTAGTCAAGTGTTGTGTGAAAAGACCTATGAGCAAATAAAAATCTAATATTTATATAGAATTAATTTAGTTTTCATGCATACATACATCTACCATTTTTGTGTTTATATTACGTATTTATCGATCCATCCATCCATCTATCCATCCATACATTCATCCATCCACTTTACCCGCTTCTTCCTTTTCGGGTACAAGGGTCACTGGTGCCCATGTCCAGCTATCACTGTGAGAGGCAGGGGACACCCTGGACAGGTCTCTCTAGTCCATCACAGGGACACATGGAGACAAATGTGACAAACAACCATTCACTCTCTCATTTGCACATAGGGATGATTTAGAGCAGGGCTATTCAACTGGTGGCCCAGGGGCCAAATCAGGCCTACGGGTGAACTCAGGTCAGCCCATCAACTGGTTCATTTTTAAATAAAACTCGATTTTTAAACCATAAAACAAACTTAACGTAATGACAATAACTGCTGGATGTCTGGCCCATGAGGTCTTGGCTTTCAGTAGCTGTGGCCCCATGAGCAATTTTTTTCATTCATTCATTCAACCTTTATTTTCACAATTTAGTGGAATAGCCCTGATTTAGAGTTACCATGCATGTTTTTGGTCTGTGGGAGAAAACAAGAGTACCCGGAGAAAACTCACGCTCGCACGGAGAGACCATGCACACTCCACCCAGAAGGGTCCCTGGCTGGGATTTGAACTGGCATCCTTCTCGCTTAGAGGCAACAGCTCTACCAACTGCCCCACCGTGCCATATTCTGTATTGTTTCTTAAATTCAGAGGTGAAAGTGACTTTGTTGTGTTTTATAACTTCTCTTCTTGAAAGATCCAGAAAATCTCGTAATCCACAATCTAATTTTGATTTTTGTTTTGTTTTGTTGGTTGTAACTTGACCCTGTGTACACAATGTTGTTCCACCACATGTGTCACATGCTCACAGTGGTAGCATGTAACTAAATACAAATACTTTACTGTACTTAAGTACATTTTTCATGTATATGTACTTTACTTAAGTAGAATTAAATGTGGGTACTTTTACTTTTGCTGCATTACATTTTACATGAAGTATCTGTACTTTCTACTACACTACATTTCTATAATGTGTTGAGTTACAAGTTACATTCACGTTGCAGTTTTTTGATTTGTCGTTAGTTTGAAAGTAACTGATGTCGAGAGAGTTGGTCCATTGAATCACTGCAAAGTGGACAGGTAACGTTAGACCCACCTTCAAGAAGAGCTGGACCAATGAAGTATATTCTAGTATCTACACATCATTGAGCTGGGAGCACCCACAGCACCACTAACACACCCAAAATGGATTCCACCACAGAGATTCAGCCAGAACATACCACCCATGGCCTTACTGAAATATTATTAAAAGACTATTGAAAGACTATTGAAATATCATTGAAAGACTATTGAAAGACTGTTCAGTAGAGCAGGACAGATTTTCTCTCCCTAAAGAGCCAGACTGGACTCGAAAAACTTTGAAAACTAACTTCTTTTGAACTTGAACAATAAATTCTTGCTGCAGTATTAAAATGTATCAGTTCATGATGTCAGGAGACAAGAGATGTCTCCAAATGTCTCGACACTTGGGTTCAAGTTTTGAAAACGGTGTCAAAATATTGTTCACTATTGACCCATTAAGGATGACTAGACAGTATTTTAACTAGAGTTGATGACAAACTGGAGTTGAAATGCTCAGAGTCTGTTCCTTTGTTAGGTCTAATGCTCCTTTTTTCTGTCATACAACTTTTTACTTAATGTTTTTATTGCAGTTAAAATGACGTTTGTTTTGCTTCTGTGTTAAATTAAAAACTTTCACAGGTAAAATCATTCTTATTTTGCTTAATGACATTTAACTCTGGATGTCATCCATGAAATTCTGACTCACAGAATCACAAATCCAAGTGTGAATGGTGTCACAGAGTAAACAATAAAAGCATGTATTATCTGCAGCATTGTTCATTAAAATGACTCAACACTATTAATGTATTACAGGAAAACGTACCGTATGCACATTAATGATATTGTAGACCATTGCATTAGGTTATACATTCAGCAAGTACTTTTACTTTAATACTTTAAGTATTTTTAAAAGCAAGTACTTATTTACTTTTACTTAAGTAAAAACATTAATTTGGTATTTCTACTTTTACTAGAGTACATTTTTGTCTATTTGTACTTTTACTTGAGTTCAGTGTTTGAGTACTTTCTCCGCCACTGAACTTAGTTGACTTCAAATGCAACAAGATGATCAATGAATGTTTGCAACAAAGGATTTACCGATTATAAAGATTCCTTCAAGAAACCTCCCAGTAGAAATCATAAAACCATAATGACGTCTGCTCATTCTAAACTTGTCAAATGGCCTAAATCTCCTAAAGTGAAGGAGAATCATTTGAAAATAAAGATATATCCTGTAGCCATGTTTCTTTGAAGAGTTAAATTTAATGTTGATTTATGTGCCTTTTGTAAATCAGAAGATGAATCAAGCATTTTTTTCGTCTTTGGTCAGACAAACTGGATTAATCTCAAACTTAACATTCCTTCTTTTGATGCTGATGCCATTTTATTGTATGTGGATACCTGAAGCTCAGCTTTCTCTGATGCATAAATATAGTCATACTTATATAGCAAAGTATCACATTCACTGAGGGATAAGCCCTTCCTGTTTTATGAACAATTTGTCATACTTCATTAAGTAGATTAAAAAACTGCAACACTGCTAGAATCATCTAACAGATAACTTATTTTAATTAAAACAAGTTTCAAGAAAAATTGATGAGTTTGTCAGCAGGTAACACCTTTGGGACAAATTGAGGTCATCTATTCGTCCATTACAGACACCCTTCTGGGTTGATTGACAGGTTGTGACAGGGCGGCCCAAATGCAGAAGCGCAGCAGTTTATGCAGCGCAGGGCTCCAAGATGACCAGATATTGCTTGTGCTGTCACTGCCCTGGGCCCCTTGGAGATTGTGGGCCTCTGGGCACTTGCCCAGTTGCCCATAGGGGTTAATCTGGCCTTGGCACCAGTGACCCCGGCAATCCCAAAAACAAACAAGCAGGTAAAGATAGTGGATCTTGAAGAGCAAAGAAGCCTTTAGATTTGACAAAGTGCTTAGATGCGTTTGTCACATGGTATTTCATAAGGATGGTTGCACCTTCTTTGTATGTGTATAAACACTCAGCCAATTAATTAGGTTTTCTTCACAAATAGCTAATGAGCCAATCACACGCTAGCCTCTCAGTGCCTTTGGGGATGGAGATGTAAAGGCAGCTTAATGAAGTTCAAACCATCAGGGAAAAAAAAAAAAAAAAAAAAAAAAAAAAACAAGGAGTAATCTGACTTTAAACAGTTGATTCCCGATGGGCGGGTATGGAGTATTTAAGAAAATGCAGGTTTACTGGAATTTTTAAACATAGGGTTTGAAAAAGAATGGTCCAAGAAAGTGCTTCTTTTGAGCGTGTGGATGAAAGAAGCCTTGTTAAGGTCAGGACAATGGGCAGACTGGTTTGAGATGACAAAGGCAGAAGTAGCTTGCATAAACTTGGAACAAAAATCTGCACATGTGTGAATACCTTCACAGACATCTACACCTCAAATGCAGGAAGAGAGCCACCTGCATCATGAAAGACCCCACTCACCCAGTACACACTTTCTGCCCCACTCCCCTCAGGCTGGAGGTTGAGAAGCAGAACCACTAGACTGAGGAACGGCTTCTACCCTGAGGCTGTGAATCCCTAGGATCACCACTGAAAAATCACTGTAACACCACTTGATTGTTTATGTGTGCTGCTGATTATCCATGACGCTGATCCCTTCCCATTTCTTTCATGTTGTAGTCATTAGTCCTTATCTGTTCACATAGACTCATGTTCGTGCTGCCGTTTTGCAACAATTTTATTAGTGCTTGTATATTTTTTGCACATCCCCCCCCCCTTACAATTTGTTTGTTGAATCTAACTGGGACCCTGTGTACCTCGTTTTTTTTCCCCCCACCCACGTGACATGACAAGACACGACCTTCAGCATCTGAACCACACCAACTTCCACTATAGTCAGCCAAGAAGAGACTGAGGCAACAGTTCAGACTCAAAAAAAATCACATGAGAAAAAAAAATAAAATGAAATATGCCTGGTCTGATGTCCATTTACTGAACTCCAGTGATCTACATGGTCACTGGATGTCAGGCCTATCAAGTTTCTTTGAGGTGTGGTGGAACAGGAGCTTCATGTGCGGCTCTCAGACCAGCAGCTGTACGCAATCATGTCAACATGGACCAAAATCTGAGGAATGTTTCAAACAACCCATGCCACATATGAAGCAGCTTTGACGACAAGGGATCAACCCAGTACCAAGAAGGTGTACCTAAAAGTGGCCGAGTGTATAGTGCAAGAAAGTGAAAGGTTTATTTAATTACACACCAATACCATAGGCTCTCAACGCCACTTTCTTTGGTTTACATAAATTAAAATGACAAGCGTTTAATTAAAAGTCTTTATTGAAACTGGTTAAATCTCATTGGTCCAATTGATACATATTCAAAACTGTTTTTTAAATCATGTCTCCGACCTGTGGAGAAAAACAGAAAAGTTTAAAGTTCAGTTTAATGTTGACATATTGCCTCACAGCACACACCCACTGGGACAAGACCCACCTTTTGTCTGACTTTCAGGGTTTTGACACTGCCCAGTACAGATGCCACCACGAGGATTTTTGGCATCGCAGATCACAGCATCGCAATGGACAAATACCTGTTAGGGTGGGGAAAAAAAAAAAATAAAATCAATAAGTTTTGGTTTTACGCAATAAAATAATGTTTTGTTACCTGGTTATTCAGGTCATCTTGGCCATCTGCAAAGGCAAACATCTGGATCTCAAAGCGCTTTAAGTGAGATGGATAACGAACCCTGGCATCAGGCCACACAGGATGGAAGACCACCTTATATGGATCCACTGGATTTGGACAGCTGGAGAATTTAATCAAAAATGCATCTCTTACAACAAGTTTCCTAATTTTGGCAAGAGTAACTTAAGTGTGTTAGTTAATCAATTAAACACCCTTACCCATTGATTATCAAGTTCCATCTGGGTTGGGACGCCCTGTCCTCATTTTGTGTTGCCCAGCAGTTCTCCAGCTGCAGAGACACTTGGGGGTTTGCAGAGCCAATCAGCTCCACCTCAAAATACAGAGGCTGTTGCAGATATTTGGCTACCGGATAATGCTCAAGACTCTGGAAGGTGTTATACGAGTCATCTGGAGAAGAATTCATATCACAGCCTTTTAAATTCAGTTTGTGATTTAGTCTCATCACGTCTTGTTCAAATTAAATGTCGACATCAGAATCCAAACGGTCAAGTTTTACCTGAAGCCAGTTTAATCACAACTCGCAGCTGGCCTTTAGCGTTCTCTGCATACGGCTCACTCCGGCGAGGTCTGGTGTTGAAAGCTACAGCTTTGCTCGTGTTGATCTCATACAAACACGAAACCTTCAAGCTGAGGGAACAAATGTTTCAAGCCCAATTGCTTTTTCCACATTTCAGGATTGTGGTTTTGGTTGACCATTTAGTACTGTATAGTTCAAAAAGCAATACTTACTGATACTCCGGTTCCTCAGAATTCAAGTCTTTTCTCATTACAACGGCGTCAGGCAGAGAGATTTCGTTTTCATACAACATGGCATTGGGCAAAAACTACAGAGAAATAAAATTAGGTTTCATTATGGGAACATGTTCCAATTTAGAGCCACTTTACCTTTCTGGTGGTCCCACATGAATTCACAGTAAAGACAAAGAAAGAATAGCTGTCATCGCTGTAGGATGGGCCACAGAGGGGGTCTAGGAGGGTGAGTTGAGCTGGGTTGAGAGAGGGGACAGACTCCAGTTTCACAGCCAAAGCAGTCATCGTTCCATTTGGGAAACACTCTGAAAGAAAAGTTAACATGAATTCTCCAGAGATGAGGGGAAGAGGAGACACAAGAACCTATACAAACCAGTCAGTGTTGCACGAAAATTGCAAGCCACAGAGAAGTCCTTGATTTTTGCGTTAGTCTCTGGATTGCTTAAAAATACGTCAAGTCGGCACCTAATTGACGATTCTTCAATAGCCTGAATTGAAAGAATAAAATGTAACCTAAAGTACAAAACGATTCAGATTTAAAAAGGTTCAGCTTTGAAATGTACCTCGACGGACACATCAGGAGAATTAAATGGGACAACAAAACTGAAGTGCGTCCCGTTATCCATGTAGTTGTACTGCTGAGCCAAACTGGGGGTCATGAAGCGCTTTCCAACCGCAGTCTGGAAGTTGTAATCTGTTCCGTGTTTCACGAGGACGTAGAAGTTTTGCTTATCACAGCCACCAGAAATGGAGGGCGGGACTGCCAAGACAGAATATAAATGTTTATCATTCATTTTGATCCATTTGGATTGACCTCATGGGGATTAGATACAAACCCGTGTTTCGTACAGCAGCTTCCACATAAGCTACGTAAGAAAAGGGAACAAGTTCTTCCAGTATCAAGAAGCCAAAGATCAGGTGAAGAGAATAAAGCACAACTCCATTTTGTGTCTGAAAGAAACAAAAATTAGAATGGAAGTCCCAATTTGCTCTTCAACACCAAAACTAAGTCTTTACCTGTTGAAGGACTACAGGATCGGTGAAGGGCACTTGAAGGGTGAAGACCTTCATGCTGCCGTTAGGAGACATGTGCTCCATGATGTTAAAGCCTCTGGCACTGCATTCAGCCGTGGACAAAACCCCAGAGGGGAAGGTAATGTTCATCAGCGCCACATCGGATGCAAATTGTCCCAGTGTTAGTTTAAACATCTGCTCCACTGGAACGGTTTCTGTGAAAGGGAAGTGAAAAGGTTTGTGTGGAGCTGGGAGAATAAAAAAAAAAAAAAAAATACAGCAATTAACTCACTGTCAATCAATTGCAAAGGTTGAGGCATCAATTCTGTTGAGATATGAAAGAAGACTTTGTATCTGGTGTCCTCGTGAGTGGAGTCGTCAGTCCAGAGCAGCTCAAGCATTGGCTCAATCATGTACGAGATGAAGTACTGATCATCTTTAATGTGGCTCTGCAACAGTAGATCAAAACACGCATCTTTGATTTATACAAATCCATTAAAGGATTGGCCATTACCACCAAACTGTAAGATTTCAGACGAGCCAAAATGTGCAGATCACCTTGAAGTAGCCACCGGCAGCGCCAATGGGAATTGTAGTCACAATAAAATAGTCATCAATAGACACAAAGTATTGATGGGCTTGCATTTCAGCAGCACTGAGCCTTTGACCATTGATACCAAAGTGCACTGCCATCAGATTGAACGGGCCAGACGCGATCAGTGGGTCTGGCTGACGGGGCAGGTACCAGGTGATTGTGGTCGAGGTAAAGTAAACGCTGCCTGTAGACAAATCAAAGGACATTTAGTCAAGAAACCATAACTGGAAGAGACACTATTTTCAGATTTGGGCATGCATCCCATTTTCCCTCAACAAGTGAATGGGCAGTAGTCCAGAAGTACTAGCAGAGTCAAGCCATTTTAAATTTGGGATAAAATTCACACAATAGCTGCAGAGTACATGTCAAGATTCACTTTAATAAAAGCTGCACTTTTAAAAGAGTATTACCCTCTTGCATGGGGCACGCAGCAGCGGCATCAATTTGAGTCGCCAGCCATTTCTTTTCAAAGATTGTTGAAGTGCTCAGAACCCTCATGGGAATCTCTGCTACCTGGAGGGCAGAGTTGCACAAGATGCAAATGAAAACCCTGCAGTTTGAACTCAATGACAACTACTGGCTGTAAGCAGCCAAAGTTGTCTCATGGGTTCAAAGTAATTAAGGCCGGAAAGGTGAAATCCGGTTTTTGACTCACGTGCTGAATGTACATTTCTGGTGCCATTATCGGACTCCGCAGAACCAGCCTTGTTGGAGTATTTCCTATGCCATACCCACTTCTTTGAGCTTCCGCCACACTCATCGCTTTCTCTCCTCCAGGTGTGAAAAACAGAACTGTCGTCACTCTGAAGCCTGCGTCCAAGGGTTGTTTCTGAAATTAGAATATTTGGAATTCAGAAACCATTTAAAAAAAAAAAAAAAAAGGTTGTCAAAAAGTTGAAATTTGTATAACCTCTGCAGCTCGTCGAGAGTTGATCGACTTGGAGCTAGTCTGTGGCAAGGCATATTCATCTGGAGCCGCCCGTTTCACGGATATCTTAAAAATAAAAATACATTTTCCTAAGTGATGAAATGCACTAGCACGTCTTCAGAACCACGACCTTCTGCAGCTTCGATGTACCTCCATGTAGTTGTAATCACAGATGATTTCCCTGGAGGCCCAGGCGTCATACTGACATGTTTCAGCCACCTGATAAAGCTCATCTTCAAACAGGTTTCCATGCACCCGGAGGTGAAGGGCTGTTGCAAACATTTTGTCGTCCTACAAGATGAAGCAGTTCCATCTCAAAAGGATTAAAACAACATAAGTCTTGCACACAGTATAGAATTACTGTTCCGTTACCACATTTTGAGCAAAACAGTTTTGAAGGGAGATGTAAATCATGGCATTCCCAAGCTTGTCCGTCTTCATGCTGAAGCCACATTGCGATGCCAAGCTTGGCGTAAGAACCACAGCAGTGTTATCTGCAGAGGAAAGGAGGGTTAGATCGAATAGAACGAAAATAAAATAAAAAAAAAAGATCTAAAGTTCAGAAGTTTCAACTTACTGACAACAACTGCAACCTCCAAAAGATTTCCTTCAAGAGGACCAACATCCACACGCATGATGTTCCCCAGACATTTTGTGCGGATATCTGAGTGGAAATAAAAATCAAAAGTAGCCAAATGAGCAGATATGGGCAATATATATATATATTTTAAATACAATGAAAAACTTACTTAAGGCATACTTCTTTTGAGCCTCTATGTTTGAAAACACAATCATGAGACAAAGCCACCTAGAAAATTATTAAGCAAAGACAAAATGTGATTACTAAAGTAGCCAAACATAGTTAATGTTGGGGTTAAACAGCACAATCAAATAAAACTACACACCCCAATTCTAACAACCAACCCATGGCAAAATGTCGGAGACTGGAAACCTCGGCGTCACTGTGTTTGCAGCTTCTTATAAAGCAGGTGGAGGACAAGAAGCCTGCAGGCCGGCTCTTTGGCTGCGCACAGTGAGGTCCCTGCTCCGCACAGGTGGATCCTGTTACTGCCAGATGGAGATAATTGTGTCTGAGCACTCTGCTTTCAGAACCGATTGGTCTAATTTTTAACTGACGTACACTGATCTAAACAGATTTATATCTTTAAATGAAAAAAAAAGCAATGCCAAAAGTAATTAAAATAGAGTTAAAAGAGTTGCGTGGTGGTCTAAAGGTGAGTTTTCAATCTGTCCACACAACCACTTTTAAATAGGACGGATAGGAGTTTTAAATGTCAAGCAAAAACAATAAGATTTAAATGTTTTACAACATGAATGTTAAAATGGAACAAAGAATATAAAATCTGACACCAGCAACACATTTCAGATGCTGATTGTATTTACAGTCAATTTCTCTCTGTCATGGCTATTTTTGTGTTCATGTTCGTTTTCAGCATCTTTTTGTTTTTAACCTTTAAACCTGTTCTGTGAACGCTGCTCGATTCTGCAATTCAAACAGTTTTACTTTAAAAAAAAAAAAAAAAAAAATTAACAAACTTTTAGACTAACCTCTGTTGGCAAACAGATTATTTTTCTCCTCAGTTGACATGAAAATGTAACAGAAAATGTAAAATAACAAGAAATAAAACATGAGTGTGGTTTTAAAAAGTAGTATTCAAGACTGGAATGAAAAAAACCTGTTAGAGTTCTGTGAAAGACAACATTTGGCCTTTGTAACGTGCAGGAAAAAGTACCTTTTCAACAGGTTACGTCTAAAACAAACAGCAACATTTGGACTGGAGTGTTTTCCTGAGGTGTCCTGTGCATCTCATTTGCTGCCAAATAAAGTTTTAGTGGTTGGTGTTGGCAGGGAGCCTGCCGGCTGAGCTCTTTCTCTCTGGGAGGATTAAAATGCCAAAGTTTGTTTTTTTTTCCACTGTAGTTTGAGGTCAGCTGCCTTTTGTCGCAGCTAAACCACTCAAATACAAGCCGAGCCACTTTTATTTTAAATTACGTTAAAATGTGACGCCCCTCTGTAGCTTTACTGAGTGCACCTGTGAAGGTGTGTGTTCAGGGAGTGTGTGGCGTGGCCTGGAGGAGATCACCACTGAGGTTTAGTTGCTGTGTTGAGATGTCTTCATTTTATGTTTCAGCCCAGTTTGTACATTGGACTGATGTGTTCCTGAGATAATAAGGAACAGTCCATATTTGGGAAAATTATGAGCAGATTGGTCATAAAACAACCGCAGAGGCCATAGAGTCATTTCTCCTGGGACATCTCTACATTTTTGCAGCCCTCTCCTCTCCTCTCGCCCCTCCCTGCTCCCTGTAAAAGGGAGCGAACTGCCTCCGTCCTGCCTCCAGCTCCTCCTGTCCCATCTGTGAAGCTGCTGCATGAGGCGCACCTCCCTTCCTGCTCTCCTCATGGTGCTCTCCTCCTGCTGCCCCTCACGGTGAAACTCCCAGCCACCGCGCTGTCTGCAGCATTTCAGAGGAACATGAACACAAGACCAGCCGAGTAAAGTTATTTCCATGGAAAGGAAGGGTCCAAGTGCAGGTATGTTGACTACTTCTAATCAAAATAAAAATTATTGGCAAATCTGTGGGAACATTTAGAATTAGTGCATGATGTGCGTAGTCTCTTTTGTGAGTTTGAAGTTTCTTTGAATCCCCTGGTGGTATTTCTGTATTCAAACCTCTGAATGAGACGCCTCATGTCTCCTCTCACTCCATCTCGAGCCATTTGCTGTGAGCTGGATTGATTTTTTTTTTTCTCCTACGGACAACAATTCATGTTCTACAAACACTGCAATTAACATTGTCTACAGCCACAATACCATGAAAGTTATTGCAAATAAAAACAGAACGCAATGATTTGCAATGACTTATAGATCCAGGTTTTATTCACAAGAGAACACAGTAAGTGTATCAAATGTCAAAACTGAGAATTTGTGCAAGTTTTAGGAAAGAAAAGGTCGTTTTGAATTAGATGTCAGCAACATATCTTTAAAAAAAGTTGGGACAGTGTTACGTTTCCTTTGGTGATCTTTTAACAATAGTCTGTAAACATCGGAGGAGACCAGATGCGAGAGGTTTTACAGGGGAATGTTTTCTACTTCAACTGTTTGGTAGTGCTTTCTCTTCTTTGGTGGAGTTTTGTGGGGATGAGAGCTTGTGTTGTTTTAAAACCTGTATGGAGCTTTTCGAAACGTGTAAGCTGCCCATGCCAGAGGTACCAATGCACCCCCATACCATTAGAGAGGCCGACTTTTGAGCTGTGAGCTGATAAATGGTTGAATGGTTCCTCTACACTTTAGTATAGTGTTCAATGGTTTTCATAGAAATAATTTTAAAATTAGATTTTATTTTTATTTTGACCATACAAAGAGTTTCCATTTTGCGTTTCTGGATGGTGTATTCATAAAATTTGAGACTACTTATTTATTTATTTTTATTTATTTATTTATTCAAAAATAGTGAAAAGGAAATCTTAAGTCTTATCATTTGATCATGTTTACCATGTTCCATTGTGAATATAAAATTAATTGTAAATCACTGCATTCGGCTTTTGTTTAAATTTTACACAACATACCAGCTCTTTTGGAATTCCGGTTACATATAATTATTCATGTATGTAAATACGTATACCATTTAGAAGCCTGACTGGAGCTGGTGAAGATTCTCAGTCATCCAGGACATGATAAAATTAAAAAATAAAAAGTTCAATACAGAAACAAACGGACTTTATTTGTAGCAAGAAGACGTTTCGCTCTTCATCCGACGAGTGTTCTCAGTTCAAAGAAGCAAAGTTTGGAAGTGAGGTT
>JARVGQ010000210.1:24102834-24114172 GCA_031762355.1 Hypsolebias martinsi
TTTTTTTTTCCACAGTCAGAATGAATGGAAACGGTCATTTCTCAGCCAAAAATGGGTCTAAAAACATGGGGAAAAATTCATAAATAAGTCGCACCGCTGTATAAGTCGCAGGACATGAAAGTTAGTAAAAAAAACTGCGACTTATACACCGGAAAATACGGTACGTACATTATTGCTGTACAATCTAAGATGTGCTTCTTTTGTTTCTTGGCATTCATTGACAGGTAACTTCATGGAGGACAGTAGTCTCACTGCAATCTAAGAAATTGTCAGGAGAGGAACATTTAATAGTCTTATTAAGTGAAATGTCTCTATTAGCAGATGGAAGATATGAGGACAAGGTTAATTTTGCTCTTACTGTAGCCCTCCAAGGCCCTCAACATTTCCAAAACACAGAAAAACATGACGAAAAATAAATAAGACTGGAAATAGTTTAAAAAACAACATCTATTTAACAGAAAACAAACAATGACAAATTTCTAGTGTATAAAACATTTCATAAATTATTATTATGTCAAGCAAGCAATAATAATTACAACTGAAAATGTATATTAATACATTTTTGCAAGATTGTAATTTACTGCAAATGGACTTTGACGTGTCATTCCAATTTCTCCTGAAGGAAACTGAATTTACTGCTGTGAAACAATAACCATACTCTTGTATATAGAGTGCCTTTGTTACGATGGACCAGAAGCTTTGTCCTCCTGTAAGAAGATGGCTACGAGTCAGGAAATGAGCTTGAAATTGAGAGCACTTAAAGCGAGCGAGTACATTTGGCCAGGCTGCAACCGTAATCTCTTTCACTCACTCTTTTCAAATTTCAGCTAAGGTGACTTTTCAAAATGCTTTTTAATTTTATTTATTTATCTATGTATTTATTGCAAAATCACAGTAATAGAAGAAACATCTTTATTGTGAAGGGCAAGGTGGATGGCCACAAATTATTTCTGAAATCTGATGTCTCCATTATAGATGTTAAATCATCACATACATTAACGTACAGCTCAGGGTTTTTGAAAAATGTGACATTTTTCACAACCATCTCTAAAATATGTCTATAATAACATATATAAATCTCAGCTATTCATTCAATCCAGTCTTTATTCTTGCTGCTTTTGTTTACAATAGCCGTATGCAATCCTTGGCATGACTGGTGCCATTGTACTTGGGTTGAATTAGTGTTTATGTCTGTTCATTATTTTACTGTCTTCAGTCTTCTTGTATGAATGCAGATTAGCATTCACACAATTGTTTTCCTAAAGAGAGAAGCAATATTTTTTATAGTGTTGGCATTAGCGTACAGCATTTTAATGACGATAACATTTTGTTTTGCTATTTTTTGCTATCGCATTTTGCTACGTTTTGTATGAGTTCTGCTACATTTTGCTTTCTGCTTAATTTCAGCGTTTTCTTTTAGATATCAGCTTTCAAACTGCATTTTTGCAGAAATTATAATTCCACTAGTTTTACTTTGTTTGTGTAGCACCGTGACTTTTATCTAAAGGAAAAAAAAATATTATTTTTAGCTGTAGGTGGCTTTTAATTTAACCAAAGGGGGTACAATTTTGCATTAAAAATGTTCAGAACGAAACTTAAACCTTACAAGAACCTGCATTTGAGCATTACTACTATATGTGTTGGGCTACTCAGTCTAGAAATCATGCATGAAGATGTAGATTTTAAGAACTGTTTTAAGTTTAACAAGGTTGAGTCAGGTCCTCTGGATGGATTCTTCAGAGAACCTGACTCAGCCTTATTAGATTTATCTACCTGGAGTACTGAGCGTGCATCTGGACATGTTTTAACTTAGCTAGAATTGTGAGCTTGAGGGTAAAACTGTGTCAACATTTGACTCACATTCTGCAGTGAATAAATTAATAAGAAAAACTAACATTTGAACATTTTGCATAATCTGTTTAAGGTAAGCAGCAGCAGAAGTGATCATAGAGTCAATGCAGAAAATCAAAACACTGATGTAGTCCAGCCCTGCCTTGTTTTGGTTCTTTTACAGAGGCGGTTAAAAGTAATGTGATTTGTCATCAAACGGACAAAGTAATCTGGGCTTCTTCAATAAAAAATAAAAATTAAAAAAATACTAAAAATGACTTCTCAGCAAGTGAAGCCTTTTTTTTTTAGCCAGTTTGTCAAATCTGTCCAAACACTCCAGTGGAAGTTTAAGTGGGTTTTGTGTGCAGGGCTGCAAAAACTACAGAAAATGATTCAATATATGCTGTCATCAAACTCGTAACTCTTTTTTTGTAACGGGTGGGAGCATTGTCATTTTTAGAGAAAACAGCTCAATGGATCAATATTACTTCAAAGAATAGAGGCGATTACTCTGAACAATATTATGCTGACACACAAAGCTCAATCTCTCTAAAGGACAGGACTCTCAAGCCATGCCAGAAAAAAAAATCTTTCCCCCACCCCCCATCAGCAGAGCTGCAGGATCCCACTTCCTCCAGAGGTCACGTTTGTCCTTTATGCTCCCAGCCTGCAGTTTCTGCTTGGATTAACAGAACAGGCGAAAGAAAGTATGGGAAACAAGAGTAGGACTTTCAAACAATTAAAGATCACAGCACTTGATTAAATTGTTCACTCTTGTAGATTTTAGTTGAAACTTTGCATTATTTGTATGAATCATCTGATTTTGGGTATTCATCTAGTCTTTTAATTTAACTTTTGTCAATAAAGACTGAAAAGCTAAAATAAGCATCTGACTGGGCTGCAACTGCTGACCAGTTGAACAATATTCTCCAAAGATCTCCAAAGTGTCTCCAAAGTGTCAAAGCATTTGCGAGGATTCTCGCTTGCTGGTTGAGTTCTGAACATGTTCACACACAAAAAAGTGCAAATAAAGTTTCCACTCAAAATAGTCGCCAAGTTGTCAAAAGAATCCTAAACTTGTCTCAAAGACATGTGACATATGCATGAGCTCTCCTCCAACAGCGAACATGTCTTTGTTGGCCACTGTTGTCATCACTCTTAGTCAAAACCAGGTCTCTCTTGTAAATGAAACCCCAAGGCTCAGTGGGATTTACCTGTATAATGAATGAATGTCCAGGTTTTAAAACCACACCAATGAGCCATAATCATTTCTGAAAACTGGTCCAAATCTTCATTGGCTAAAATGAATGTGGGTGGAGGTGTGCAACAAAATAATCTGCACAATTTATAATGCGGTTTTACAAGCTGTGCATGCAAATTTTAGCTTTGATTTTCCAAAAGTCCTCACTAAAAGTGCGGCCGCAAGGCTCGCTGGTCAGGGAGACTGTAAATCTCATTCACTTGGTGTTTTCTTGAGATTTTGAGTTGTAAACACGTCTCCAGGACCTTAGTGGCTCCTCAAGAGAGGCCAAGACCAGAACGGACTGCTCTCAAAAATGTCAAAGCAGTTTGTTCTAACACTAATAATAATGGTGATGGGGGATGTAAAGGTCATGGATGTTTTTCACTTCCTAATGTCAAATTAATATAGAACTATGTGTGTGAGTTCTCGCATCCTGTGTGGCTTATTTGATAAATGGGTTGATGATAGGACAATGAAATTATCCAACAAATGTCTCCCTAAAGGGCTTTAAAATAGCATTCACATGGCCCACGTTGAAACTTTTAAGATTCTAGCTGTTTTAAAACAGCATCAATCCACTTTATTGGTCTGGTTTCCACTCGGATTAGTCCTTAGCTCATCAGTTCTTTCAGAAATTAAACTCCATTTGTCCAAACAGGATGTTCAAAGAGCTATCTACAGCAGGTAAGATGTTACTTGTTTATAACTCTTACCACAGAGTTGTGCTTTAAATGATCTGAACTGTTCCTTAGGCTATTTGAAGGAGATTTATTGGATTTGGTGCCCTGAACCAGATAAAGTCATAGTCCTGCTGAAGGTGACAACAGCGAGAAGAGGTTTTAGAATCAAAACCAGAAGCAACTTCAATACGTAGCTTGAAGCCTAAATCTATATATTTAGTAAATTGAGACATAAATCATATACAACATGCTAGTGTGAGTCAGACAACTAATATCTTTGAGGATCATAACCTTGCTGCGCCAGAGATGAACACTCTCCAGTCAAGGGCTATTTGCCTAAAGGGGAGAGAGTAATACTGCTGACTGCAGCTAAATTCAGACAGATGGATTTAATTCCATTAAGTGAGTTACGGCGTAGATAGAGTTGCTGATTCGTAGCAGAGCACGATGCTGTTTTATGTTCGCAGGACGAGACCTGACTGTAAAATGCTGAGGATCTGTGTGTAAAAGTCACACATGTTCCCAAAGTGAGCACTGGCCCGAGCTGAAAGAGATCAAGCAGCTAGATTACATCTTTCAAGGCCATTGACTTCTCATTGAAACTTAGCTGAGTGCTTTTTCACCTTTATGGCCAATGTAGTCATTACAAGAAATGATTTTGTTTCAGCCTCAAGGACAGCGTCCCTGGAAAGGATGATGTGAATTTCCTACAGGAGACTGGCTTTAAAGGAGAGGTACGTATCCTACACTGTCATGGAAATATGACAAGGGAAGGATTTTAAGATTTAAAAACTGTACATATCCATGATCTGAAGGTTTTTTTATGGCGGCTTCTGGAGTTAAAGAAATAAATACAACCTTTTAGGGTTTATTTACTGTAGATAGTTATCAGCTGAGTGAAGCAGCTGGAATGAGCCCAGGCCATGGTACTGGAAATGGGTGGAGTTCCCCCTCCAGTCAGGTGGGGAGTCTTTGCCTCAGGTGGGAGGAGTTCAAGTCTTCATCATGACATGAGTGATGGTAGGGTGCTGAGAGATGGATCGACGTTTCCGGGCCTTGCCCACAGTAATGAAGGTGCTGCTTCAGTCGGTCATTAAGGGGTCTGCAACCTGCAGCTCTGGAGCCACATGTGGCTCTTTGGTTCCTCCGCAGTGGCTCTTTCATACTTTGATCAAAACCAAAATAAAAAATGAATTTTATAGGATGTTATATCCACAACAAAAAAATTAGTTTTAGCAGTTTTCCTTTCAATTCTTTTGAAAATATGTGGATACTAGTACTAATACACAGAGTAAATTATACTCACTTTAACTTTATGCTCTATTTCTTCAAAGTAGGATACACAATAACTCCACAATAAAAATAGAAATAAATTGCAAAAAACTGCACTTCATTGTTTTATATTTTAAAAACTGGCAAAAAAAAAAAAAAAGTTTTTTCTTTACAAGAAACCAGTTTTCTGTGATAGACGTGTGACCTGGATGTGGGCACCAGTGAGCTCCTGCAACCCAAAAAGGATGAAAAGGGTAAAGACAATGGATGGATGGATGGATCCAGTCTTTTCTTTTGTCTCAAAATGTAAAAATATCAATAAATGTTAAAAATAAGATGTTTTTAGTTTTATAATTTCATGTCTACTGGCCAGAAAAGCTCCCTCTAACAAACTTAAAGTGGCCCATGGGCCACTAGTTGATAATAACAATTGTAGAAGATTTTGCGGCTCTGGGCACATTTAATTTAGTGAACGAAAGGGCAGAAATGGATCTTTTGGTTGTAAAAATTGCAGACCCCTGGAGCTGAGTTTAATGGCAAATCTACTGGTGTGTGTTTATTCCAGTCGTCACCTATGATCACAAGGTTTGGATCATGATGGAAAGAAACAATATCTCAGATACAAGTTGCCAAAGGAGCTCGGCATAACCCGAGGATCCTTCTTATCAAAAGGAGTCAGTTGAGGTGGTTTGAGCATCTGATTAGGATGTTTTCCAGGTATGTTCCACTGGGAAGAGATCCCAGGGTACACCCAAAACTCACTGGAGGGAATATATCCTCTCTTGCCTGGAAATGCCTTAGAGTGTCGCTGGGGACAGGGAGGCCTGAGTTTCTCTCCTGGACCCACATCCACCTGACTACGGAACTAAGAGGTAGAAGATGCAGAAGATTTAAATTGGTCGCCCAATAAAATGTAAGAGTATTTATGTTTGGTAGATGCTATAAGTTCTTTGTTCCTGTTTATAATTCCTGTGCAGATGTCGTAAAGCTTTTACTGACTAACTTATCCTCTTAATTTCTGACCGACAGAGATTTTACATTTACATTTACATCAGCTGAAGCATTTCAATCAAAGTAAACCAGTCGTGACTTTGCTTGTGAACAAAGCCACGACTGTTGGACGCCCAACAAACTTTGGGCTCCACGATGAACTGGTGATTTGTCCTAAGTGTCTAATGCTTCACAACCCTGCACAGGGTTACTGGTGGAAAATATGGACAAAGAATAACTTTAAGTACCCGTAACAACAGCTAAAAAGGCTATGTATGGGTTATAATGGCAAAATTGTGCTTTGGTTCTAAATAGTTTTCTAATATTTGCTTTGTGAAGTTGCTGTTTGCAGTAAAATAGCTGCAGTCCATCTAAAACCCTCCTACTTGGAAGTGAAGCAGGTTAGTGTAAGAGGACGGATAGAAAAATGAAGATATGGTGGACTGGGGTTGAATGATGGCAAAGAGGCTAAAAAGCTGAGTCAATGTCACTAAATGTCCAAAAGATAAATGAGAAGATTGATGTTTTCCCAACAGGCCATGTGTAATTTGATGCCAGGCAGAAATATACTTTAAGATTATTTATGTTCAGACATTCTGCTGTAAAAATGTGATTATTTTCTGAGTGTAACCGAAACAGTTACACAGTCCACTGTTAACTTTTAGGGAGAAATACTCTTGACAAGCTTTGCACCATTTTTATGAGAATGAAAACTGGCAAGGATTATAAAAATAATTCTATCTGTAACATTTTAATCCGCTAGATTATGTTTTGATCAGATAGACTTCTGTTTTGACATTTGCACTTGATTATTTCTTCATGACTTTACAGAATCAAGCAGAAACAGAGGGTTTTGTCTAAATCATGGTAGAGGAATTTAACACAGGCCGAGGTGGGGTTTGATTCAAAATCTCTGCAGAAACCATTTAAATTTTTTCCATAAATGCAAGATATAATCCATGTTCTCAGGGAGAGTTAAGATGGTTGTGCAGATCTGTTCTGTGAAACATGATAAATATTCTTTCTGGACTTCGTTAAAAGAAACTCAAGCACTAAATGGATGACATAGGATTTGTTTTTAATGAGTTCACAGTGCAGGATGACATAAAAACTCTACATTTCATCCACCTTAATGTTACGTATTGTATTTCATTCCTTAAAGGCAACAAGCAGAAATCTTTCCTTGTGAATCCGACTCTTTAATGGCTGAATTATGTTCCCACGAATCAATGCAGAATTTTACCACACCACAAATTTCAGTCTTTAATCTGAAAATGACAGGCCTGTGGAGCCTGTCTGGCCTACTGTATAAAACCTGTGAGAGTAACACTGGAAAAATAAAGTTTATTAAATTTTTTGAAAAGATTTAGGATGATTCTGTGCTCTTTTGATGTAGTCACATCACATAGTTGCATTTTAGCCTCTATAACCCACACATTGGACAGTTGTCATGTTGTTTAGATATTTTTATTTGTCTCTAATGTGTACTTTTTTATATAAAATTTTTGTGTCAGAAAGGATATTTTGTGCCAGATTAATATCACAGTTAGCTATGACTTTAGCCATGGTTACCTTTGAGCACATGGTAAAAGCTAGCTGCTGTTACCATTTTAGTGTGGCAGGTATTTTATCAAAGTTCATGCTCAACAATCCAGATAAAAAAATCCAACAAAGTTTAGTCAGGTCATCTGGACAGTGTCTTTATTTTATTTTTATTTTCTTGTTGAGATGTTTCATCCTTCATTCAAAGGACTTCATCAATCTGTGGAGCCACAAACAAGCTCAGTCCCACAAGCAGCACATTCCCATAGTGCACACACGTCAAACTCAACGCCCTTGTTGACAGCTTTTATGGCCCCCAAGATATTTTAACTGTAAAATACTTTTATCATTTTAATTTTTTTCAGTGATCTTTGATTATGATGTCAAAAAGTGCAACAGAGAATGGCAAATGAGCCCAAGCAAACTCTTGTTGAGGAACCTGCAACCAAGAAAAGATGTTGGGTATTTGATTTGAGTTAATGTAGCTTCTGAAACTGGCCCTTAGCTTGGATTTTTTATTTTTATTTTTTTGCCCCCTTTTGTGAGTTTGACACCCTTGCACAGTGGATCAAACAGTTTGCTGGTGAGAAGATGGTTTCTGGGGTCCCCCCTCTCCCCTGTCGACTCCTCTGAGGCAGCCATTGCCCAAATGGTTCAAAACATCAATGTCCATGCTCAATAATCCAGGTAAAAAATAAAAATCCAGGTATTTTATGTTTCATCAATAATATTTTGGTTATGGATAGTTTTTTTTTTCTTTGTAAAATTGTTACACCAAACATTATTAAATTTAGGTCATATTCAAAAGAAACAGTGATGTTTTAACCAGTTTAGCTAGCTGTTAAATTTAATTTAAATACCCGTGTAAAGGTTTATAAAAACAGTATTTGCCTTAACTGCTTTAAAATTTTGGAAACTTGAGCTTTTTTTTCCCTTCTCAAGTTGACATCAACTTTGGTTTTAGACATGCTGTTGTCGACCATGTCAGTGATGACATCACAGGAAGTGCTCTTGATAAATCAAGGATGCTTTTAGTTTGCATCTTCACATCAATTTCCTGGGGACATCAAAGACTGATATGATCTGAAAAGGCTCATGGACAAATCTCACCACCTCGACCTCAAATGCATATTCAAGTTCCTAACAGTAATGTGGTCACCTCATCTCCACAAGCAGATGTCTTTTACTTAGCCCAAGCAGTACAGGACAGTGTCTCCATGAGCAGACTGCCATTGCCAGAGCCCTCCACGTTCACAGGTGACCCAGTACAGTTCATCGAGTGGAAAGCTTCACTTGCATCGGTAAAAGGAACATCTCACCTGCTGACAAGCTGCACTACCTTCATATGTAGGAGGTTCAGCTTGACAAACACTTGATGGGATCTTCTACAGACGCCCTTGCAACCAGGTCAGATCAAAAAAATTAAAAATACTCCAGTGGTGCCATCTTCATCAAGTAAGATATATACTCAAGCTTTCTATGGAATTTTGCTATAAAAAAGCACAAACCATTTGTAACAGCTCCTGAACATAAACTCTTTAACTCAACGTCCTGGATTTTTTTTTTAATGCAACCATTCAAAATGCAGGACTTTGTCTCAGTTTCCAGATTAAAACCCTTTCGGTGCCAAATAGGAGGAACGTGGAAACATTAAATCAGTTCTTTCCAAATCATTATAAACATTTGACTCCATCTGCTGGTTTATTGATGCCAACACGACAACACTCCTCAGAACAAGACTTTTATTTCATTTTCAGCAATCCACTCATATTCAATCCAACGTGATTGTTCTTTATATTACCAAAATCAATGTAAATGTCTTCTCATAAATATATAGCAATCTCATATACTTTTTTTTTGTACACATTCATTGCAAAAGTCCTTTAAAACTTGTAAAAAATAAAGTGTACAACCAACCTCATAACCTGGGAGGGTTAGAAAAATCCACCACATTTAAGATTTTTTTTTTTTAAAGATATGAGCCCTTTCATATTATTGTTTTTTTTTTTTACATTTTATCTTTAATTCAAAAGGATGCTTCAAGAAAGGACCAATTCATTTGATCTTTCAATTCAGATATATTAACCATCAAGTTCGTAGAGTGAGAAAGTCAAATAGTTTGACGTTGCTGTCAATTAAATAAAATGTATAAAAAGGCCTTATTGGCCAGAGCAGAAAGATACGGTAGAAGTGCATTTAGAAAAATAAAACTTTGAATATTTCAATGTGGAGTGTCGGCCTGGCTGAGGGTGTAAAGCTAAACAAGAGAGATGGTTTTGGTCTGAAAAGCAGCACAGAGATAACCAGGAAGACATTAAAAAAACATGTTTTCTTGTGCTTACTCTGCCCCCCAGAAGGCAGGATATCATTGTTTAAACTACTGTCTCGATGCTTTGTTCATCTCGAAAGTCTGTTGGCACAAAACTCCAAATCCTCCTGAGTTCGTTTTTCCTCGTTTTGTCTCTGCTCAGTGCCAGTCTTCGTCGTCGTCATCCTCCACTTCGGATGAGTCTTCCTGGCTGCTGAGCTCCGCCTGCTGTGCCGCTCTGTTCCCATTCCCTCCCTGATGGGACGCCACAGCGAGGGCGGCTGCCGCCTTCCTGGCTCGAGCCTGAGCTGCAGCCCGCTCCTCCTCCTCCTTCTGCCGCAGCGCCGCAGCCTTCTTCTCCTGCTCGGCGTGACTTTTCATGTGGGCGCTTCGACTCTTCACTTTATAAAACACCCTGTGTGGAAATATGAGCATTCTTCTTTGAGCATCTTAACTTGTACACAGAAATACTGACGCTTGAAGCAAGAGTCACACGTGAGCTTCAGGACATGATGATCTGAACGTTTCAGGACAGTTTGTTGACTTGTTCTGAATGAGTGCTTGTTGTAAAAGTTCAGAATAGCTGCACATTTGCATGTGTTAGTTCAGGAAGGAGTAATTCAAATCTCATGACCGATCACACAGACACTTTTCTCATTACATACGTATATTGTTTTAAGGTACCGGTATTTGTTTCTGAAAATGTTCTGCAAAATTTTGTGCCATGCTGCACATGAACGACTCTCAGCTAAAAAATTAAAAAAGATTTTTGAACCTTAAAAGAGTACCGTATTTTTCAGACTATAAGCGCCACTTAATGTCCTTTAATTTTTTTCAAAAATTGACAGTAAGCCTTATAATCCAGTATGTTTTATGCATTAATTCTGGTTGTGCTTACTGGCCTCAAACCAATTTTATGTGGTTATTGTGAATGAGTTAAATAAAGTTTGATTTATCTGTTTTGTTTTGCTATAATCCAGTGCGCCTTATAGGCCAAAAAATGTGGTAATTTGAACTTTCAGATGTCATTTGTTTGAATACGTTTTCAGCTTTAAAAAAAAAAAAAAAAAGAGAGAGATTAATCCGCAAAAATACAAACGCCTGAAACTTATTTTGAGACTTTTCTGAGTGGTGGAACGATTGAAGAGCTTTAACTTAGGTGTCGCTTTCCTGTCAAGTTATTTGTTTATTGAAATGTTCATTTAACAACAGAAATGGCATTTCCTGTGAAAAAAAACAGTGTGAATGCTTACTGAATTTGGTTTAAATAAGGAGAAATGAGCACAAAAAGTACATTTGCTAAAATAATAATAAAAAGGCTGAAATTAGAAAGAAAAAAAGAAAAAGCTGAAAAGTAGATGAAAATGCAGAAAGAAGCTTAAATTACCAGAAGGAAGTGGACAGCACAGTTGTGCCCAATTAGGCCTAATGAAGCAGAAACAAGCACAAAAAGTGGACATTATCGAAAGAAAG
>JARVGQ010000210.1:24182246-24192367 GCA_031762355.1 Hypsolebias martinsi
AAAATAAGTATACTCGTAGTACACTTAAATAAACTTATTTTAAGTATACCTGAGATAAGTACATAAAAGTATACTGGAAGTATACTCTTTAAATTTTAGTTCAAAATTAGTATACTTAAAGTATACTTGCATATACTTCTTTTTGCTAAGGGAACCTACTGCTTGATTTTGACAATCTTTTGTTGCAGTGCGTCCAAACTGTGCAGAAAAGCAGTTTGTACAGAAGTCGCTTCAGGTTCTGTCTGGATTTTCATTGAGGTTCACGTCATAAATAAGACTTTAACCCTTTATTATCTGAAGCTTTGTTTAGAAATGTCTATAGCTGCTCATTAAATGTTCTGAGCTTCAGCAGAAACACTACACATCAACTAAAAACACATTTAGGGTTCTGATTATATCATTTTGAGTTAAAATAATCCACCTTTTACTGTATAAATATTCTTTAGTGTTATTAGGTGTCTATCTTCGATCAAAATGTCAGTTTGGACACTATCAAATGCTGTAATCTAATATATCTGTGTTGCTCAAAGCAGGATCACAACATGACAGAATATTCTCTCCTGTAAGGCCATTTATTTTTGGTCTACATCAGCTTTAACACTTTTAGTGTTTAATTTTGTGTTTTTAACACCATACTAGAATCTTGTAATCCTGTTTGTAGAAAAAAAAAGTTAAATCATAAAATGGGTAGTATATGTCCGGGAAGTTCTTTATGTTTATATTTTAGGTATGAAGAACCTGTTTGCTGTTATAGTTGTTCATTCCATTCAGACAAAAACTATTTAAGTCCTCATGGAGCTTTTCTTCTTCCATGGTAGCATTGTAAAGTGATGGCAAATACTTAAAAAAAAACTTTTTAATTATTATTATTATTATTTATTTATAGCATTTTTGAGCAAGCAGGTTAATGCAATTTTGCATTTAGTTTAAATATTACCCAGCTCCCCTTGACAGATGTCTGTTCTGTTGGCTCCATCCACAATAAACTGAGGGTTTTCACAGATTTCCTGGAAGACAAAAATTGTGAACTTTAAACTTCTGAGCCTCGTTTCTCATCAGTCTTAGTAAAAACGGACAGAGACGATTGAATCAAAAGGACCAAATCTAATTTATTTCATCTAATATTTACAGAAAAGCATGCTCTGGTTCACCAATATTTAAATATAGCTTCATTTTGCCTGCAGGGCGTTCGATCTCTCCAGTGTTAGTGTCTGTTTTAGTTCATCTAATATAAACCAGAAGAGTTTTGGGTTCTTTTTATCGCTGCAGTGAGTCTGGTGCCCTCCATGCGTGATCTGCCAGGACGGAGGCTGTAAAAACATGAACTCGTGTTCTTAAATTAGACTTGGCTCGCCGGCTGACCCCTGGATGAGATTCATGTGTCACTAATCTCAGCTGAATGTGCCAAGACGTCTGCAGATCTAAAGAAACCAAACAGGATTAACAAACTGCTTTTGTGTAAATTACAGTAGTTTGTTGGGATAATATTTGGGATTGTTTTTAGCAAGTTTAAATGAAAACCTTGATCAATATTTTTTAATGAATGAATAAAAAGGAAACTACAATAAATGCATGCTATAACAAGTCATGATGTTTGTGTACTTTGTATTAAAAATAATCTAGACTTAAAAAAGATATTTAAAACAGTGGTTTGCTTATAAAGATTATTGTGCTACTTTATACTTTTATATGATTACCAATAAATGTCAATCTGTAACAGTAAAATGTTTTAGTTTGCTTTATTTGTACATAAGGCATTTCAATAGCTGGGGGCGAGTTTATTTACATGCGTTGCAATTTGCAGCTGATTAACTTTTGAAGTCAGCTCGATTCAAGATGGCTGCCACCGCTAATCAAATTTAGCCAACACCTGCTACCACACCAAATTCTAGCATAGTTTCTGTGAAATTGCATGAGTTGCAGCCATTTTTGTTTGAGAGTCATGTCCAACACTTATGAGCGCTAATGGAGAAATTTCTGCTTAAAACTTTTCTGTTAGCAAAATATTTTATGAACCTCTGAATGGAGTTAAATTAAACTTGTGCAAATGAGTCGTAGAACGAACATCTGCATCTGATAACTCGTTGGAGCCACTCCATTTCAAGATGGCCGTCACAGCCAACTGACCTTTCAAAACACAAAAAAGGCTGCAACTCAGTTAGCTTTACAGAAGTTGAGATGAAATTAGGTGTAATAGTTTTTTCAACCTTTATTTAGGCAGGTTAATCTCATTGAGCCTCGAGGACTCATTTACAAGAGAGACCTGGCTAAAAAAGAGAGACCTGGCTAAGAGAGACCTGGCTAGTAGCCGAAAGTTCTTCCCCAGACATAATCCATCCATAGTCAGTGTGAGAAACCTTTGCTGTAAATTCTAGCAGTAACTTTTGGAGTCACCCTAACCCAATATGGCTGTCAGCTGATAAAATGTCCCATAACATCCAAACGTACACATTCTTTCTGTTAATGGGACTAAATACGTTTAAAAACACTTTGGGTCCATTTTGCATTTGCTGCACTTTACTTAGACCTTTTGACACTGTGGATCATGACGTCTTGTGTCATAAGCTTTCAGAAATTGGTTTCTCAGATCAGACCATTGGTTGGTTCACTAACTATCTCAGATCGGATGTGTTCAACATAACGGTACTTCTTCCAGCTATCTAACTGTTAACAATGGTGTACCACAAGGTTCAGCCTTAGGACCCACCCTCTTCACAAGTGATGAAGCTCAGATCGCTGGTGAAGATTCTCATGATGATCATTCTCATAATGTAGCTCAGATCATTCCTTTACATTTTATGCTGACGACACAGTTGTTTATTGTCGAGCTACAACAGTTGTTAGGGTTTTCCAGCTTTTACAGTTTGCATTCGACATCATCCAGTCAGATTTGTTCCATCTCAAAATGGTGCTAAATGCTGACAAAACCAAAGGGATGTTGTTTTCGAACAGGAAATTGTTACCAACAGTCCTTCCTTCTATTTTATCTTCGAATAGTGTCCCTATATGTCGATTCTTATAAATATTTGGGTATTTTGGTCAATTTGCATCTCTCTTTTAAGGCCCATGTTGAAAACTTGGTAAAGAAATTTAAAGTAAAACTGGATTTCTTTATCAGAAATAGATCTTGTCTAACTGTAAACTAGGAAACACCTCAAAACTGTGACTTTCCTTCCCTCCATACGGTGACATTATTTACATGAACGCCCCTACAGGCTCCCTGCAGATGTTGGATGCTGTCTATCATGGTGCGCTAAGATTCATAACTGTCTGTACCCACACTGCACCCTGTATTCACTGGTTAACTGGACATCATTAACTTCACGCAGACTTTTCCACTGGTACATTTTCATCTTTAAATCACTTCTTGGTCTGCTGCCTTCATAGGTCTCCTCCTACATGTCTCTCTGTGAGTGCAGCTACAGCGTGCGCTCTCAGGACATTATTACATGCAGTGTTCCCTCAGTGAGGACTGAACTAAGCAAAAAGGGCCTTCTCCTACTCCGCTACTATTTCCTGGAATATCTTACAAAAAGATCTGAAGCTCTTGACCTTGACCTCTCTAAGGGATTTTAAACATCTGCTAAGTTCATGGCAAAAACCAATGCAGACATGTTCCCGTTTTTAGCATTCTACACTTTGTTTCATTTTTATAAAAGTTATTTTATTTACTTTTTAATTTTACAGGCTTTTACTGTATATGATTGTCTACTGTTGTACCTCACCTGTGTTCTTTGTTTACAACAGGTCTTTCTTGTAAATGAGTTGTCGTGGCTCAGTGAGACTAACCTGTATAAATAAAGGTTGAGTCTGAGTCTCTGTCAGTATGTCGGCAGATATCTGAGTCGGGGTCAGCCATGTCTCTTGCTGCCAAACAGCTGCTGTCAAAGATACTCGTCATTAAAGGCAACTTATTCAAAACTTTCACAGCCTTTCAGGTATGTGTGTCAGAAGGTGCTCTGGGTAAATCACATTTACGTTGGGCTCAGAGAGGCGTGGTGAGAGGGGTGGAGACCCACAGCTATGCGGATCCTCCTCATGCAGCCCAGTACACCTGTGCTGCAGAGATATGCAGGGGAACATGTTAGACGTTTGATCCCCTTAATCTGACCAGAGAGCAGCACTCACCGAGGGACGTTTCCACTCAAACTTCATCGAAGGCTTCTGGCTGTAAAAAAGCGAGGAGTCGTTTGCAGGGAACAGGGGGTCTTCGAACACAACGTTCTTCTGCACGTACTTGTCTCGTAGCTCCAAGAAGGTCTTCAGACGCTTTGCATCTTTGACGGCCTCATTTCTACTCAGAATAGCAGAGTAGATGGAGTTTGACCCCGTAATGCCATAGTCGATGTTGCCATCGTGCTCCAGTGATGCCTCGGTGTCATAAAGCAGCTTCACCTTGGTTTCCTCAACCAGAGGAACTCTCCCAGGGCTTTTCTTGTCCTCCATCACCTCAGAGTGAACAAACAAATCTCAGGGTCTTTCTTCTCTTCGCACAAACCAACACACGCAGTTGCAAAATAGCCCCTAACTTCCTGTATAACTTCCCCGAGTCAGAAAATAACTTTTAGTTCCTTAATTTTCTGGAGAGAGCTGTCACTGCTCCAGGACGGTCAACAAGCAGGTTCTGACACCAGCAACTTGTCCCTGGAGCTGCTGCTTCTAAATATAGACCTTCATGGAAAAGGAGGGGAAGAGACTTCTCAAACTGAGACCATGTCCAGTTTACAGCGTGGAGTTTAACCAAATATAATATATTAGTTGTCTCCTTAAGCGATATTTCCTGGATGATTGGGGGAACAATGTTTCGACTTTGCCAAAAATTGTTTAAAAAAAGTGTTATATGTCCCCCTCAAAAGCATGTTTTGTAAATAAATGTTAATATTCAGGGGGCAAAGCTTAAAAAAAAATCAATCAATTTGGAAATATTGCAATAAATTCAAAGGTTTGTCAACTTTTGTATGCTTTGATAAAGTTAAAATGAAAATATTCAATTATTTTTTCTACAAAATCCCATAACTGACTGTTATAGAGAAAAACAAATACAACAATCAAATTTAGAGAGCATCTGTTTTCATGAATGGAATTTAAGCAATCATGTCAAAAAACAAACAAAAAAAAAAAAACAAAAAAAAACTTGGATGTCAGCTAAACTGACACCTTGAGAAGAACATTAAGCTCCTCGATGTCGGTGGCTATTTCATTCTAAGAACCGCCCACTGGTACAAAACGACAATCTGATTGGTTGAATTTCCTTTCAGTCTGCGTCCATAACAAATACAAACGTGAGGTTGCAAAGAGCGGGTTGCCAGATTACATATTGTTGTAACTAACCGAATTTTTAAATTAATGGGTTAATTTTTAAATTAATAGGTTTTATTGAACAAAAATTATTGTAGGTATAATTCATGCTTTTATTTACATTTTTTTAAGAATTATGTAGTTTTACACATCTTAAAAAGGATAATGATTGTCTCCAGATGGTACAAAAAACTGAGGTGAGGCTCTTCCTGTCAGTTGTAACAGTTAAACATTTTGAATTTTTACATTTTTTTCACTCATTAAAATAAGTGAAGTCTTCATATCTATCAAAAACTTTTGTGCTCTGAAATTTACAGTGTAATTGCATCATTTAGGCACTTTCTCTTTTGCATCTCTTAGATTTTGCTCGTTTTGACCACCTTAGCTTTCAGCTAGTGTTTTGCTGGTTTTAGCTTTTAGCTACTGTTGCACTAATTTATCTTTTCTGTACTGTTCTGTTGAATTTAGCTTTTAGTTGGTGTTTTACTGGTCTGAGTTTTTAGCTAGTGTTTAAAAGTCCTAGCTTTTATCTAATGATCTTCCTAATGTTAGATTTTGACTTCTATTTCCCTGTTTATTGCATCTAGCTACTGCTTGTAAGTGTAAGCTTTTAGCTGCTAGTTTGCTAATTTTGGCTTTTAGTAACTTTTTTGCTCATTTGTTTTTTTAAACACTGTTTTGCTGGTCCGTTTAGCTGGGATTTATTTGATTGTAGCTTTTGTTTTGCTGATTTGAACTGGAAATTTTAGTCTCTTTAACAAAGTCTTTCAGCAGTCACTTAGCATTTTAACAGAAAATACTGCTTCTTCAGTTACATAAAAAAAAATCTTCCTTTTTTTTCTCGCCAAACCAATTTAATTTTAACCAAACCAATCATTTTTGAACCAAACGGAGTATGGTTCGACGTCTACCTGGCAACCAGCCTCGGCTCTGACGTGCAGCTCGTTCGTCTGGAAGTTGTCGCCATCATAAATGGCTAAATGTTAAGCTAGCTTTGAAGTAGTCGGCTGCAGTGACGTTAGATACATTTATTAACATATTTAACTTCTTACTGAGCCGTATGTGGAGCTTTTGTCACCGGTTGTGGTGTTATTTACCAGTAAACACGATTAGTTGCGTTGTTTACTCACAACAGAGATACTAGGAGTTGTTTTTACATTTGCAAGCCTGGAGTCTTGAGAAGCAGCGGAGAGAGGCTGGGCTGCTAAAACTGTCGCTGAAATAGGTGGCCAGCAGGTGAAATTACGCTTTTATGTAACGAATTTGCGATTGTAAGCGCTGCTTACACGTTCACCGGCTGTTTGTTGCTTTTCGTAACGAGCCAAGGAGTTAGCGACGCCACAAAGCGAGAATCCGCATCTCCGCTGACGTGAAGACGTCAAGCTAACGGGGGGGGACTTGAAGCTAGGTTTGATCTGTCACTGTTGAGTCTGATAAACTGGAGCTGTCATCGTTACGTTTACCGACTAACAAGTGAGTACTTGGCGTCTGAAGTGTGTTCTGTTGTTTTCCCCTGTGAGAGCCGTCGATTTCAGGCTAACTTCCTCTGAAAACGGACGGTGGCTCCAGCTAGCTGCTAACAATAATGCACGTTAATGTCAGTGTTTGTGAACGTCAGGCCCGCTTGTGTGTCGCACACAGCAGGCTGTTGGGCCTGAGAGCTGAGGAGGATGTCTGAGGGCGACAACAAGCAGCAGGCCCCGGACAGCAGCCAGGAGGTGAAGCAGGAGTCCGGGGCCTCTCAGGCCCCCGCGGGCCCCGGAGGAGTGTCTCCGCCGGTGTCCGCCGTCTCCCAGCCCGCCGCCGCCACGGAGGACGACGAGGAGGAGAGCGAGGACGAGTCCGAGATTTTGGAGGAAAGTCCGTGTGGACGCTGGCAGAAACGCAGAGAAGAGGTATGGATAGTTTACATTTATTTGAATGGGTAGGAGATCAATTTTATAACGTGTAACGTTAAAAAAAACAAGCACTAAACAATGAAAACATGGCAGTTATTGCCAAAAATACGAGTAACCACAGTTGTCCTGGATTACACATGTTTTAAGGGTTTTAAACAGGTTGTTTAGAAGTACAAGTGTAGAAAACATCAAGAGTACTGAATAAAAATACAAGAAAATGTGTGTGCATAGGAAACTTAAAGGTTGTTGGAAGAAAAATTGGGATTGACTCCAAGGCTGTGCTGTGTCACTACATTTGTAGACTGTGTGAGGGAGGGTTTATGTCTTAATTTGAGATAATTGCAATATTGTAGCTGTTTTAGGCTGAGAGCATGCAATTAACATAATTTGTCTGGTCTATTTTTAATGTTTATTTAATTAACCTTGTGTTTTTACAGGTAGTTTCATTGGCACACAACTCATTTTCCAGAGAGACAGATTTAAAATTCCACAATATAAAATGTTTAGACACACATTCCACTTTTTACTCAACCAAAAACCTCCAGTGTACTAAAAAAAAGTATAAATTATCACCTAAAATTTGAAGTTAAGTGTGTCAAATGTGTGTAAATATTAAAAACAAGGAGCACAACATCATACCGGTTGTAATGCAGCTCGCATTTCCTATAGAGTCATAGACTGACAGGGCCGAGATGGTGTAGGGGCAGGGCAACCAACTCAGGACCCGAAGATCCTGGGTTCAATCCCCAGTCATTGCTCATCTCGTGGTGCCTCTGAGCAGGACACCCAATCCCGAATTGCCCCCCGGGCAGCCCACACAGCCACCTACTGCTCCACCTGGGTGCATCCTAGGTGCGATGGGTTAAATGCAGAGAGCCAATTTCATCTTTGTATGGGAACATTCAGTGATGACAACCCATAGCAATTTATTTAAATGTTTTTCAGTGTTTAATATCAGAAATAATCTAGAATGTTCTTAGGTTAAAAAAAAGTTTATTTTAGAAGTTTGAAAAAGGTTCTTGCCTGTCTTGGCTGGCTCAGGTCACTTAAAGCCGTTTTATTTTGTCAACTAAAGACGAGAAAGTCAAACCAAGGTACTCAATGTGAGCTCAGAGTGCCAAGAATAAAACCTAAACAGACCACTCCTTGTTCCTACTTTACCTTCAGAGGGTTTTACTGTTAAATGTGCTTCAGCAGCTCATCTAATATGCAGCAGATGTACAGGAAATAAACTTAGGCTCTTTATTATGTCCAGCATTTTGAGTTGCAAGCTGTACATGTGTTGCACCTATAAAAGTATATTCCTCTTTGAACATACAGTAACTACATGTAAGTACTTTTCACCCAACATTTAGTGAAAGTGTCATCTGATTAATCCCCACTGTCCTAAAGGTGAATCAGCGTAACGTGCCAGGGATCGATAATGCTTACTTGGCCATGGACACGGAGGAGGGCGTGGAGGTGGTGTGGAACGAGGTCATGTTCTCAGAGAGGAAGAACTTCAAACTACAAGAGGTGAGGGCGGTAAAATGCACCTTTTGTCTCGTCTTTTCTACTCAGGAGCATTTTTATGCTTTTCTTTCAACGGGTAGACAGAGTTGTTGCTGCCAACTTCACAGAAAGTTATCAGCTGACGGAGGAGTCTCTAGAGTGTCGCTCTCATGTTGCCTCCAGTGTTTGTTGGTTCTTTATATCAGAAAGTGGGAGACGGTCCAGTTGAGGCAAATATTGGTTCCAGCTCCTCTGCAACTCGAGTCAAGGTCCTAAGCAAGGAGCAGCTTTTCTTTTGTTTCTGTAAGCCAGGATGAAGGGTTTTCTCGTTTTACAGGAGCTGTTTTTATTTTTTCATTCATTCATTCAACCTTTATTTAGGCAGGTTAATCTCATTGAGCCTCGAGGACTCATTTACAAGAGAGACCTGGCTACAAACTAAGGATAATGACAACAGTAACAGTACAGCAATAGATTACAAACTAAGGAATGATGATAACAGCAACAATACAGCCAATCAACAACAGGCAATCATAAGAGAGAAACACAGTTGTTGTTTTTTTTTAACAAGTTAAAGCAAGATGTCAAAAGTTGCTAAAACAGACAAATTATAAGGCAGATGTAGAAATAAAAAACAAAGTAAGTGTTAAACATTTTAACTGTTCATTGGTCTGTAAATATAGTTCAAACCTTATGAATGACACACACACACATTGTATAAAATGTAACATTTCAGTCAGTAGTGACATTTCCAAGCTAAACATAAGCTATAGTAAGGTATAAAAATATTAAATACATCACGCTGTATTGCAGCCATATGCTCAGCTAGTGTTTTTGTGAGAGTGGGCAATGTTTCACACAATCCTTTTTCCTCTTCTCCATATGCAATTTGGACTTGGGATGTTAATTTCTGTATGACCCCCTCCTCCCAAATGCTGTCTCATTCTCTGGGCCTAAGCAGCCTTGCTATCCTCCTCAGTTCTTAACAGCAGCAATAACTCGGCAGAAGAAGGTGGTTTCTCTTTCTTTTGTTTGAGCTGGAGTTCAGAGATCCATCATCCCAACATCCTCTACAAAACTGATTTAGAAGATATTTATTCACTTCAGCTTTCGATCCTCTGCCCCTCTTCACTGCCAGATTTAAAACAACTTGTAACTGCTGCAGGTAAGCAGAAGGTTTTTCACCAGCATTTTGAAAAGTGTCCATTGAAGGAGTTTTGAGGTGTTTAGAATGATCTGAATGAAACTTTGCCTTGGTATTGTCGCGCTTACCCAGTGTGGCAGGCGCAGGACACGCGCCACGCCCTGACTGCAGCCTTCTTCTCCAATGGGTCTAAAAACTAATCCTAGCGCCGGGGTCTTCCCCGGAGCTGTTCTCAGGACAGTTTTAACTAAGGCTGTGGGGAGGGAACACACCCAGACTGTTCACGACCT
>JARVGQ010000210.1:24200891-24211940 GCA_031762355.1 Hypsolebias martinsi
CTTGAAGTCCTGCACCTTTGTGACCTCTGCTCCTTGTAGCCTCACTGTTCCACCAGCCTCCCTCTCATTCACACACACATGCACTCTGCATGGTATATGGATCCATTTACAGATCATTAACTTTGTTAAAAACACATTCAACAACTTTTCTGTTACAAGTTGGCCCAGCTCTGTAGCATGTGGATTTTTTTTCTTTTATATATTTTTATTTAAAACTTGCAATAATAAAATCATCACTGTATAAGCGTTCACATAAAATTTACAAATGTTGTACTGTAATGATGGAGAAGGCCCAAAAGTCTAGAAGTTCTTGAAAATTTGAGTGGAAAAGTATGTTTCCCCTGGACAGCAGTGTGTTGGTAAATTGTTAATTTGTCTGCTAAACAGAAATACTTCTAGATTAATTAGATTTTGGATCAGTTTTAATCAATTTAAATCTTCTTTTCTTTAGATGAGAACGTGCAGGCGCTGGCCGTGGAACTCGTTCAGCTGGGATTCATCAGCGAGGTGGGTGGACTTCCCTGCACCCAGCACAGACGCGCTGTAGAACCACAGCTGAGGATTTGTTTCGTCTGTTTCAGGGCGACCAGCCGCGACTCGCGTCCGTTCTCGAAGAGGCCTTCTCCAAGTTCTTCAGCCGGAACGGTTCTCTGAACCCGGTGACGGTTTCTTCGTAGTCGAGGACTCTCCAGGCCTTCTCTCAGCCCTCATCGTCCCACACAGCAGGACTAGCTTTAAGCTGCACGTCTGAGATGCAGGGAAGCTTTGCGAGGACGGAGGAAGCAGCCTTGGTCCGACTGCAGATCCTGCTTCCTCTTCTCGTATGTTCTGGTGAGAAAAGCTGCCACTAAGTGGTTGCTGCTTTCTCCCCCCTCAGCCCCACATCCAATACAGCCATCTGCTTCTCCTTAAAGAGGAAAATCTAGTTGCAACTTCATGGAAAAATCCAAGTGCTTCGCCTGTTTGGCTCATTTCTTTCATGGTAAAGAAGTGAGCCTAAAACAGCAGCAGCGTTTTCCATGTCAGTGTTAAAAATTGTATTTTAAACATTTTTACTTCAACTCGTTTGATAGAGTTGTCTTCGTTTGTTGTCCCGACATGATGAAGTGTTGCGAGTCTGGTTGTCGGGTCGGGTTTTTTGGAAACCACTGGAAAGCATTAAGGCAGCGAGGAAACGGAAGCAGCGTCAGTTAATTTAGAAATTATCTTAACGTTACAACAAAGTCATTCAACTGATCAGATGAGCTAAAATATTTATTTTCCAGTTTGTCTCGTATTCTTCATTTCTGGCTCAAGGACACTTTTCGCTGCATTTTTTCATTCGTGCTGTGACTTTCCATTAAGAAGCCGTGGTCCAACTTTGAAACACGCAGCGCCTGCTCCATGAGTCGTTTTATTTGGTGTCATTTTACTCGATTTTTAACTTCTGTTGTTGGACTCATGTCTCTGTGCACAGAATAAACTGGCTTTAGAGTTGGTTCAGTTGTCCTTTTTTTTTAAGGATTTAAGTGAATCTTTCGCACTATGAACTCATTCTCATCTCGATGTATAGATTTTGTAGATAGTGCCACCGTTCTCCTGTTGGAGCGTCTTTCTGTTACAGCTACACTTTTCTGTGACCTAATAGAAACGTCCTACAGTCTCGGGGGGTCATGTTCACACCAGTAGAAGGGATGTAGGCCATTTAGTCTCATGTTTTCTACGCTCTTAACTCTGGACCGGGTCTGTAGATGCACGAGCAGGACGGCCTGACCTGCTGGACACTGCGCTGTTTCCACAATGCTTTTTATCTTTTTACACTTGAAGAAAATAAAAATGTCAGCAGCACTTTTTTTGTTTTGTGTTCCTTTATAACTTATGTGTCGAACTCAAGGCCCGGGGGCCAAATGTGGCCCTCGTGGACATTTATCTGGCCCCCAAGATGTTACTTTAAATGTAAAATACTTTATCACTTTGTTGTTTTTGCCGGTAGTCTTTGATTATGATGTCAAAACTGCAGCAGAGTACGTCAAATGAGACCAGTTGAACTTGTTGAGGAACCTGCAACCAAGAAAAGATGTTGGGTATCTAACTTTAATAAATGTAGATTCTGAAGCCGGCCCTTAGTTTGAACAAGGTTTAAATTTGGGTCCCCTTTTGTAAGTGGGTTTGACACCCATTTAATAACCAGCTTCATTAAAAAAAATTTTTTTTATACATATCTGTATATACATTTATATATCTTGAAATGGGGTTCTGTGGAGAAGTTAGGGGTGTAACATATCTTACCTGTAGTAGAAACACATGGAACAACCTCAGTTTGTGAATAATTACGTTAATGCTGTGTTGAGTTTGCATTGTAAGGTGTAACTCAGATGGGGATGACCTTTTTGTTGCACCTTCAAAAAATATTTACTAACTGTACTTTGTTTCAGCAAGAAGTTTTAATTTTAAATTGAAATCCTTTGATTTGAAACTAGTTTTTTTGCCCACTAGTTCAACTAAAACACTTTTTGCCCACTAGTGGCACTTTGGCTCCGCTATTTTAAGCAGAAGTCATGAGTCTGCCTTATTGCCGCACTAAAGGTCCAAACAGAAAAAAAGTACTGCTTTGTGTGTGGGACTCGTTCAGATGCAAACTGACAAAAGTTCATATAAAACATTTTTTTATCGCTGCAGCTTTTACAGGTTTTCACGCACCAGTCGATTTTTAGACTTTGAGGGCAGGAACTTGAAAGCTCATGAAATCTGATGCGAGTATTTTATTTTTTAAAGATGGCATCCGTCCACGTTTGTGTTAAGGGTTTAACGGAGGCTGTTCAAAGAGACATCTACAACAGATAAGATACTTCTTTTCCACAAAACTTCAGAAGACCTGCACCTTTGCTTACAAAAGTCTTTAAATAAACAATGACCTTCACAGAAAGCCTTACTTTCTCATGTTTTGCCAAATAATGTGCACAAAGACGAACAGATGAGACAAAATTCAATAGTTTATTCAAATAATTCATACAAAACCTTCTGATGTATCAGAAGTGTGATCTCTCACCTCAGAGCATCACTGTTTGAATCATTTGTTCAAAATGTTTACAAATGGTAGCCCTTGTACAAGTATATTCATGTACGGTATACAGAAATTCACGACGGTTGAATAAAACACGCTTCATGCCGACATGAACGACGCTGCTGTACAAAATTTACAGCAGTCAAAGTATGGCGAGACTAAAAAATAGCTTTCTTATAAAACACCCGAAGAAACGCTCTAAATAAAAAGCTACCGGAACGGCCATGTCTCCCAGTGACACGTGCATTTTCAATTCTGTACATTTGTGAGTAAAAAAAAAACAAAACTACAAAAACAGTACATAGCACTTCAAACACGTCACTCTTTCACATTTAATTAGTGTTTTACCTTCCAGTTTGAAAGTTTTGTATATAGGCACAGTAATTAAATCCGTCAGCCATGTTTGGTATACATTTCCTTCACAGTCCCAGAGGTCAGCTTACCTCGTCAACAGCTCCTCCATTTATCAGGTTGCCGTGACAACAAAGCATCGTTTGACCAATCCTAGGAGTCTCCGTACAACGTTGATGTCCGTCACGCAGAAATATTCCAACTCTAAAGGGTCTCGTTCCAAAAACACTTTTTTTAAAAATGATAACAAATATAAAAAACATTTTAACTTTATGAAACCACAACTTCTGTCTGAATTTCAGTACAACCCAAATATTTCTATATTTACAGTCAAGACAAGCTGACGATAACATCTTGTTCCAAACTTGCCACAATGTTTCCAAAGGTATAAACAATATTGTTTGAATGTGATCAAATACAGACATTTTTATTTAAATTAAACAAAATTTACTTACTTTAGACTTGTGTTTTTTTATGATCTCCTTACAATTGAGATATTTGATTCATATCAATATAAAAATTTCAGACAAAAAAAAAAATCTGTTGCTCAAAATCTCAAATACATGAGAAAACTTCTGTTCACATCAGTGTTTATTGTTGTAAACAAGAAATTATGGCTAAATTCCATTTAGCTGCTTCAGTTTCATTGTCCTGACTTCGAGCATCAGCATGAAATTTACCATATTGTTCGGCCTATAAGGCGCACTTAAAATCCTTGAATTTTCTCAAAAATCGGACTAAGTCTTATAACCCAGTGCGTCTTATGTATTAATTCTGGTTGTGCTTACTGACCTCGAACCAATTTTATGTGGTACACGGTGCTAAAAAATATGTCTAAATAAAACTTGTTTCACTTAATGTGTCTTATAATCTGGTGCGCCTTATAGTCTGAAAAATACGGTAATTAGATAATTGAGTTTTTTTTTTTTAGCACAACAGATCAAAATGTCTCATGTAAAATGATTCATTAGTGATTTATCCGAGATAAAAACAGATAATTATTTGTTGCAAAGAGCTAAACAACATTAAGGTGATTATTTAAACTTTTTAGTGAGTTTTTAAGCAAAAAAGTACTTTTTTTCATTCGACTAAAATATTACATTCCTCAGTTCTTACAAAGAAACCTCACAACTTACTTTAGGTTATGTGAGATTTAACAGCTGCAGCAGGAAACCTTTTGGTTCACATCTTTTAATAATAATTAGAATAATTTAATACTGATGTCTCGTGAACGTTCACATCAAGCGGCAGACCTACAGGGTCTGAAACAGTGATGATGATGATGTGCCTTCCTCAGCTGAATGCTAACTTTAAATTAAACAACTATGGATAAAACGCCGCCTGCAGCGGCTCTGCATATTAAATACCTCGTTTTCGAGTGAAGCTCTGAGTTTTGACACGGGCGGAAACAGGAGACGTGGAGAATGATGTCCAGTTAGCACCAACAGTGCAGAAAAAGGCATTGGACGTGTGGAGGCTCGTGTCTGGAAGCGGGCGTCTTCAAGGTGTCGTTTAGCTCCGTTATGAAAGAGAACTCTGGTCCTGAAGAGGAGCATCGTCTTTTAGTTCATTTCTTCAGACACTGGTACATCAGCGCCCGTGGGTTCAGCATGTAGCGCTCAGAGTTGAGGAACTTGGTGAGATACTGAGGTACCTGCGGCCGCGGAGCCACGTAGGACACGCCGGGGCTGACCGCCATCACTTCGGCGATCTTCTGCTTCATCTCACGGATCTCTCTGTCCTGCTTCTTCACTTTATCTGTCAATCAGGCAAACAGAGGCATGAGGACAGGAACACTGCTGTTAAATAATCCCCCTAAAACGTCTTGTTTATGACTGAAGATTAATGAATCAAAGCTGGACAGATTTGTCACGGAGCAGAACGTCCAAATCTGCAAGAGTTCACAAGTATCACGTGCTAACCAGATACTGTATCTGACTGATGGCTGCAGAGCAGCAGTGTGTGTCATCTGGCTGCTGCATGAACACTACATGAGTTACACACAGTTGTGCAAAATAAAGTGACACTAACAGCCACGCGCAATGAAAGCTGGGAAATAAAAAAAATAGGGATGCACGATATTGGATTTTTTGCCGATATCCGACATGCCAATATGTTAAAACTTATTTGGCCGATAAGCGATACCATTACCAATGTTTTCCTCCTAGACCTACTTACAGAGACCACAAAACTTTCTCTGCTGTGGAATTAAAATACACTATTCTGAATGATCTATGTCAGTTTGGCCTGCTGCCAAATGTAGATGTCAAAAAAAGTGGTCTGAAAATGATGCAACACTTCAACTGGGATTATATTTAATGTTAAATTTATTTGTGACGTTTACTCTCTCTGCCGATGACAACACTCGAACAGTCATGCAAAAACAGTGCCTTTTATACATACAATGATGACAACACATAGCACTTTATCTATTTATTTATTTATATCGGTGAGTTATTTTGGTGGAATGGTTGATATCCGATTTTTTAATTTATCGCTAATATCGGCTGATATCGATACCATGCTGATTGTAACGGCTAAAATCCTATATTTTAGGCTACTGGTTACTGTTGTTCCTGGTAGGCTTCGGTTTTACGTGCACTCAATCAAGATTCACTATGCAGATCTTCATTACAACTTATAAATCATAAAGTCATTTATTTCCCTCACAATATCCATTTACATTGTCATTTCCATTTAGAAACAAATAAATCTGCCTCGACTCTAAACTAAGCACAGTAGAAAACTGTTTGCCCAGTCTCATCAGCAACACCTAAACAGAATCACATCTGCCCTTAAGTAACCACCTTCTTCTTCAGACATATTCAGTACACAAAATGAAATACACCCCCTAGTGGAGATAAACAGAAAAACAAAATAATGGCTCCTAGACTGATAATATCGCATATCCCAAAAAATAAATAAATAAATACAAATACAGCTGAAGTTTTGCATTTGGAGGAAATGCCCTGACAAATGCGAACTCAGTTTATCCTTTAACAAAACAGCAAATGTTGCTGAGAGTAAGCAGATTTTAAATCTGGTTTTAAAAGGGTTTTCATTCAGAAATTGTGCAACATTTGTTTTTAACTTTGATCTTTAAATCAAAGCCCAGAGGGGATCAGGTTTTTACAGAAGCAGTCCTCAGACTCTGGAACAACCTGTGCTTTAATATTCCTGCTGCACAGTCTTTACAGTTAGTATATGCTTTAATTTTCAGTTCAGTTCCATCAGATCATTTAGGATTTTGGTTCAGATTCTCAGTCATTCATCCGCAACCTTAGAATATAAGTCCAGTTGTTGTTGTGGCGTTTCCTTGTTTTAGTTGGATTTGAGTCGGTTTGATTGTGCTAGCTGACGTTTTTTCCCGTTTGTCTTTAACCAACTTATAACCTCGTCAACCTCGTTTTTAAACGTGTACTGAAATAAAATTGGCGTTCATATTAAACGCTCAGGAGTGACTGAAAGTCTTTTTTTTTTTTTTTTTTTATTATTTCTCTCCGTGTGCAAACAGCCCCAGTCTCCATCTGGGTAAATGAACAGCAGCATCGTTCTTGTTCGGTACTTTAAATCCAGTCCTTGGTTTCTGTTTGAACGTCAGCAGATCCTGTTAGCTTACTGCATTTTGAGTCAGCTGCACAAAAGATTTCCATGCACAGATGCTTAACCTAACTACAGTACTTCAATGAAGATTGAAAGGTTGCTGAAATACCAAAACGTTCAAACAGAAAATACCACCAGGTGGCACTATATGTAGTTTTGGGCATTCAACTGTGGTTTTATTATATTTGCTTTAATAAATCACAGTGAGTAAAAACATCCAGGAGTTGTCTGATGGACTTGTTTGGTCTTAGTAATAGAAAGTTTTGTATTTTTAAACTTCAATGTGCTAGAATCTTTCTATTAGTGACGTTTTGGCTAAACAATTTCCCCTGTCACTTAAATACAAAACACACATCTGGTGAAGGCCAGATCAGACTTTTAGTACCACAGCTTATTTTACATCTGTTTTAAATAAAAGCTTTTGTGAGTGAACCTGTGTGTAATATGCTAAATGACCACATGATGGTGCTGTTGGATCCAAATTTGCACTAATAACTTGATGGCATCTTTCCTCAAAATAAACGTATCATGTAAATATTGTACATACATGTGCGTATCATGACATATTATTTAAGAAAAGTCTAAAAACAGAACAGTAACCTGGAGGATCTAATAAAGATTCATTTATAAATATTACAATCACTTTAGAGACAAGTAAAGAGTGAACCTTGAGCGATCTCCAGCTGTCTGCGGGCGTCTCCCAGCGCAGAGAAGAGGTCCAGCTTGATCCGGGTTTCGGCGCTCAGGTTGTACTCCAGGTGTTGAGCCTTCTCCTGCATGGCCGACAGGGTGGAGAGCAACATGTCCGTCTCTTTCTCCATGCCGCGGTACTTTCCCAAAGCCTGAGTTCAACAACACAAACATCAGTGATAAGAACAGCTGCAGGATATCAAAACCTCCGGGTGCTTTGGTTTTCCGAGCGTCTTTTTAATTCTCTCTTTTTGTTTTTTCTCTGATTGTCTTTGCTCTAATGGATATAAAAGTTGACATATGTGCTCAGGGAACCAATGCACCACTAAAATAAAACAGTCAGCTAACACTTCTAGCCACCCAGGTCACAAAACATTATTACTGAGAAAATATAAAAGATTCTTGTGCTTTCTAACTTTTTTTTAAAGGTGGCTTATACCAGGGTGACAGCTCTGGCTTCAGTCGCAGCATGCATCATGAAGAAAATTTCATGAAAATGAGACCAAATGCCACAAAATACAATGTAAACACCTGACGTCACACAAAAACAACTACTGAACAAAACTGCACACTGATGGGATGACAAAATGCAATATGTTGACTGCAGGCCAAAATAAATACACACTAATGTTCCCAATGAAAACCAATTTGCTAACAAATTTAAAGAAATAAAAAAAAATAAAAAAAAGGTTGAACAACAAAAACTAGATCATGACCAAACTGAAGACACCAAAGTACTGCACCACTTGAGACTCACAGACAATCATTCCCAAGTAGAGGAAAAAGATACCTCGATCTCTCTCTCTAGATCTACCACACGACTCTCTGTCACTTGACACTCCAGCTGCAGTTGTTTGTACTCTGTTTCTAGATCTTTTACTCTTTTCCTTAACATTTGGGTTTCACAGTGCTCCTGCCTGGTGTAGGAGACGGAGAGAACATCGGTTTACAGTTGGCGAGGGTCATCAGAGGTGGAAAAATCAGGTTACACAAAGTTTCACGCTGCTCTTTATGACACGTTATAAAACTGAAGTAAATAACAGCCAAAACAGGAAGTGCTTTCACATCAAAGGCGCCTACACTAATCATCCAAAACATTATGACCACTTAATTAAGTAGACCCCCTTTTTGCTGCAGAAAAAGCTTTGATCAGCGACAGGATGGACATTAGCATCAAGGAGTGTCCTGGGTTAGAGCTGCCCTTTCTGACCCGGACCCAAAGCCCGGCCATGATAATGCGCTGGATGGGCGGGTCGGGTCAGTGTCAGGCTTTTGATAGCGTCAGTGGATCAGCCGCAATCCAATATGGAAACCCGGCTTGCCATACATACAAAAATATGGCAACATGACTTGCCATACCATACATACAATTATAGGGCACCATGGCTTGCCATACAATCCAATTATATGGCAACATGCCTTGCCATACATTCTAATTATATGGCAAAATGGCTTGCCTTACATTCTATACATATGGCAACATGGCTTGTCATACAATCACCAGCCGCACTCGGCCATTTCACCACGAGCTGACTGGCCTTGAAAGAAGTAAAATAAAGTTCAGTTAAGCTTCAGATGGACTGCTGCCAGTGATCCATCGCCCAAATGGACGTTCATTCAGCCGCTGCCCTCCGCGGCCGATGACCCAAACAGGTGAGATCCCAAAGCAGACATGTCAGAGCAGGGTCCGTGTCTGAATAATGCAGAATGCAGGCAGAAGCAGGGATTTAACACACTTTGACGGCCATGAAAGGACAAACAGCCCCTCAGCTCTGATCTTCTACCCCATTTTACTCAGCTACATGCATCCGCCGACTGTTAATAACTATAAGCAGTCAAAGCTTAATTAAAAATGTCAGGGTTTATTTCAGGTTTGGACCTGTAATTACTGTTAATTCGTCGGGTCGGGTGGGGTTCAGAAATGATGGCTACGGGCTGGAGCCAGGTCGGATTGGATTTTTTTGGGCCCAAATGCAGATCTATATTTTGGGCAGCTGTGGCTGAGTGTTTAGAGCAGTTTTCCTCCAATGGTAGAGTTAGTTCAACTCCACCAGCAGCCATATATTGAAGTGTCCCTGAGCAAGACACTGAATCCCTCATTGCCTCTGATGTGTGTCCCATCAGTGTAAGAATGTAAACTAAAGTACTGATTAATTTCTACAGATTCAGATTGGCTTTGTATAGATCTAGTAGAGGGCTGTATGAATGGGTAAAAGAGGGCACAGATTGTAGTGTAAAGCACTTTGAGTGTCTTGATAAGATAGAAAGGTACTACAAGTACAGTCCATTTATACTGTATATTAATCTCTAGTTATACAAACTATAGACCGTGTTGTTCTGTGGTTTGATGTAATAATGTTTCATCTGATGACGCAAAAAATAAATTCGTTGATATTGGTATCACCCACTATCAACTACTGGGTAGTACAATTTGATGGAAAAGTAAAACAGAGTAACTTTTTGATTACTTTGACCACCTAGCTGAAAGTTGAAATAGGAGACGATATTGGTGAATTAATATTTTAGATGAAAGCATAAATCATTTAACACCAGTCTTTACAGGTTGTGTGTGGATTCTTCTTTTATTTTCCTTGTGAAGAACACAGTTAAACCTGTACCAAAGTGACGATCCTTTGGTATGAATTTAAAATTTAGATGAACTGTATCACACAGCAGAAGGTCTCATGTTGTGTTTTTCGGTTAATTCAGCAGGATTCTAGCTGTTTTTGCATTATAGAGAACTTGAACTCGGTCCCCCACAGGGGTAACATTTATTTATTAATGCTTATGTGATCTAAATCTAGATTTATACATTCAACCTTTATTTATACAGGTTAGCCTCGTTGATGAAGTACAAACAACAATAGACAATAGTCTATGTTTTTACATATAAAAAACATAAAATGAAAAGTAAATAGAAGAATTGTAATAAAAACAAAACAAAAACAGCTACATTATAAAGCAATGTAAAATACTAAAAATAGGAACATGTCCATGTTGGTTTTTGACATGAACTTAACAGCTGTTTGAAATCCATTAGAGTGGTCACAGTCAACAACTTCAGATCTTTTTGCAAGACGTTCCAGGAAACAGGAGCAGAATAAGAGAAGGCCCCTTTGCCAAGTTCAGTCCACACTGAGGGTACACTGCAGGTATTGATGTCTTTGGAGCGCACGCTGTAGTTGCACTCCCTCAGTGACATGTATGAAGGCAACAGACCCAGAAGTGATTTCAGGAGGAAAACAAAAAATACCAATGTGAGAGTCTGCGTGAAGTTAATGATGATTAGTTCATTCATTCAACCTTTATTTATACAGGCTAGCCTCGTTGAGCCACGGGGACTCATTTACAAGAGGGACCTG
>JARVGQ010000210.1:24215150-24225598 GCA_031762355.1 Hypsolebias martinsi
AGCAAAGAAAGTGGTAAAAATGTATTTAATCATTACCCTGATGCATGCTCAGTAATCCAGGTAGAAAAATCCAAAAAAGCTAACTCTGGTCCTCTGGACATTCAAACATTGGTTTTGGACATTGGTTTTGTTTTTTGAATGTCCAGAGGACCAGACTTAGCTTTTTTGGGTATTTAATCATTAATCTTAATGCATTTGACAAAAACATGTTACAATTATTTTATTAGGTCAGAAAATGGTTTAAAAACATAGCCACACACACACACACACATATATATATATATTATATATATATATACATATTTTAATAGCATAATTAGTCGTTCAGAGCAAACGTTAAAAGTAATTCTTAAGAGAGCAACTTGGTTTAAAAACTGGAGCATTTGTTATCAAAGCTGGCGATGCTGAATTCTGTTGAACTCATCTCACATAAGATTCAGAGCTTCTGATAGTGGGGATTCTCTTTGATGTGACAAACGTGTCAGAGGACTTCTGCGACCGCAGGAAGCTGCTGCGATTTCACATAAGGGTTGGAGTGTTTGTGCAGAAAAAATGGAATCTGAAACTTTAAAGCAAACGCACCAGTGGAGGGATAATTTACTGTGCAAGAACGACGAGCACTCAAAGCGTCTGAGCAGAATTTTTTAGTCTGTTTTTAAAATAAGACTACATTACATGTGATCACTTAGAATTATGCACATTTATAAGTGACACTCATGTAGTTTTACTCGTTTATCATGATTTCATGATTATAGAAATATTCAAGTGTGATACTGATCAGTGATTAAAATCTGCTGTCATTTGTATTGTTTCTATATTAATAAGCTATATGTTTAGGCATGTCTGTCTTCAGCTGTGCTTTATACATGATGTCATGTATAAAATAACCCACGCACAGAGACACAGACAGCTCTCCCAGTGGGTTTGATGAAACACTCACTTGCTCTGCAGCAGCATGTTGGACTGTCTGAGGAGGGACACCTCTGGCCTCAGGCCCCTCTCGCTGTTCGTCAGGTTACAGACGTGACTTCTCAGCTCCTGCTCGCTCTGTCTGCTCACCTGCAGCTCGCCCCTCAGCCTCCGCAGCTCTGCCTCAAGCCTGGCATTAATGAAAGCACCATCAGTTTAACCATCTCCTGTCTAACCCAGCCCAGCTGAGCTGAACTCTGCAGCGACGTACTTGCTCGTTTGTTCAGCGTGATAACTCTGCGCCGCGGTGGTGCTCTTCTCCTCTGCATCCCTGTTGGGGCTGATGGTTTTCGAGCTCCTCTGTTTCTTCTCGCTCCTTCCTGCAGGTGGCGAAGGAGTGTTCGTGCTGCCTCTGCGGGCTTTTGGCGAGGAGTTTTTGGCCGCCCGTGCGGCTTTGCGTCCCTGCTCCTCGTGAGGTAGATTTTCTGGGGTCGCGGATGGTTCTGATCCACCTTCCCCGCCGTGAAGCTGGTCCTTTGGCTCAGAAGCAGGTTTGAATAACGACGATGGCCGCCGGCTCGGTTCAACAGGCCGCACATCGGGTCCTCGCTCTTCGCTGCGAATCTGAAGGCAGTCCACGCTGTGCGCGTCATCGTGGGCCACCACGGCGCCGTTCTGACACTGGTACTGACTTGACTCGGACTTGAACTTCCATTTAGAGCCTGCAAAAAAATAAATAATAATTAAAAATCAATTCTGCAGAGTTAAAAGCCATTTTGAACACATAAGGAAGAACAGTCCATTTTAAAATAAATAATAGCGGCACTCTTTCTTTAAATGATCTCATCTACGTTTAAATTAATTATGCACTGCCTTTTCACACGACGCCCGAAGAACATCACTGTGCCTGTGAAAATATTTATCGTAACGACTCCTGCGGGTTTGGAGAAACATCTGGAAAAGTCGTAATGAGTGATGGGAAACAAATCCAACACGCTCAAAGATTTATTACTCATAATCTTTTGGGAGATTGTACCCTTGGCAGGTCAATGAATCTGTCTCATCACTCTGTAACACAAGAGTTTAAACCAATAAGAACGAAGGAGGGAAGTCAGCTGGTAAATCAAATTACTGGTGCAGGCAGCAGCCTTACAATCTGACAGAGCTGCCGTCTACTCTCCTTTTAGCTGAAACTGTAAAATGCATCGGTTTGTTACGGCCTCTGCCACCTAAAGCACCTTTATTAGTAAATAAATATTGTGTTACCGTATTTTTCAGACTATAAGGCGCACTTAAAATTCTTTAACTTTCTCAAAAATCGGCGGTGAGCCTTCTAATCCGGTGCGCCTTACGTATTAATTCTGGTTGTGTTTACTGACCTCGAACCGATTTTATGTGGTACGTGACGCTCAAAAATCTGTCAAAATGAACTTGTTTTGCTAAATGCGCCTTATAGTCCAAAAAATACGGTAAGTCAGCTAACTAGAACCAATGTAAAAGCAGATTTTGAGCACGACGGCTTCTTTTTAAAGCGTCACTGAGTGGATGCTGCAGGTGCACAGACTTACTGCTGCTGCCATCTGTGCTGGTCTTGGAGTAAACCTGCAGACCTGGTGGGAGCGAGTGCTGAAGGAGGTGCATGTGAAAGTCATTCTCACTCTGAACGGCTTTCTGGACACGCAGCTTAAATATGTTGGTGAAGTAGCAGGTGGCATCAAACCCCAGATAAACTACGGGGTAGCCGATGCTGAAAGTAAACAAAACAAACAACGGGAGTTGATGTTAATTACTTCTCTCACATTTACTTTGTGTTACTCACACCTCATGTAGCACCTCAGCCTTCACTAATCAACCAAAACGTGAAGAAAAAAACAAGATTATTATCTATACTCTGATGTCCAGCAAAAATGCCCAGACGAAACACAATGGGTGCACAGTGCTGATTATTGTAAAACTGCATTAAGTATGCATTATATAATGTTTACTGCATATTAAAATATGCCTACCAGTGTGCAGCGAAAAGATGAGAGAGGTTGGGATGGGAGGTATTGAGATCTTTGAGTGGAAGCGAAGCCTCTGTGTACACAAGCATGATCCACAGGGACACTGTGGATATACAGATGCCCTTCTCTGAAAAGAAAAACAGGATTTGGTGGTAAAAACGCACTAAAAACGTCTGAAACCAGAGGGAAAACGCTAGAAAAAAACTCTATGATGCAAATAAAAAAGGTTACAAGACATAAAAAAATTGTGACCTCTCCAGTTCTGAGCTCGTTTTAGGTGGACTTGGATGAGAAATAAAATATGCAGTCAAAACTTAATTGCTTTAAAAATATTAAACATTATATTTCACAAAATAAAGAGGAGAGGGACCATCCAGCTAGTTATCAACACAAAGTGATAAAAAAAACTGCAAAGGCACCATTATGTTAAACAATACAGTACAACAAATGTCTGCAAAGAGAAAGCCTTGCTGATTTTAGCAAAGCATTGCCAAACCACGTTTTATATGTTGGATTAGGAGTTAAACTAAACTAAACTGTTACCAAATATAAATACTTTTTTCAACATAAAATAGCATAAACAAGGAGGCTTACTTTGTTATTAAGCAGCTTTAAATTGACTTTCAAAAACTTTAATGTTTGTTTAAAATGCTAACCAAAACCTAAAAGTCTATAGCATTAGGGCAGCTGAACAATTTAGTAGCAAAAGGCTAGCTAGACACTAAAAATATCAAGACTAGCTAAAAGTTAAATGTAGGAAATTGTATCTAAAAGGAGCAAAATGGTTGCTAAAATCTAAAAGAAGCAGAACATTAAAAACTAAAAGTATGTACCCAAAGGGTAGCTAAAGCTAGCTAAAAGCAGCAAAACAGTCTCTAATGTCTAACAGTGACAAATTTGAAGTGGTGGGCACTATTCTGCTAACAGCTAATAGCAGAATTAATTTTTTGTTTAGTGGATTAGCATTCTCGCTAACTTTGGAAACCATTAGCAGAATTAGCTTCTGTTCAGTTACGTTTCGCCAACTTTAGGTCCGCTAACAAAATTTACAAGCTTGTTCCTGTCTGTTGTGGGCGTCTCTCAAAGAGTCCTTTAGGTACGCTATTGGCTTACTACGTGCACACGTGACAAGACGTGACCGGTAAACAGCTTCAACTGGAAAGAGTCAAAGATGCTTGACACAGACAGTGGTCTAAGCAGTTAACATTTTAGCAATAGCTTCCGCTAATTATTATTATTATTTATTACCTCTTTAGCAGTTTAGTGTTAGCAAAGCTAACATTTTGGTTAGCTGTGCCCACCACTGCAAAATACTAACAAAAAGTTAAAATTACATGGCAAAAAGGTAGCCGAAAGTTAAAGTAATACATGCGAGCTAGAAACTAAAAGTATTGAGAGGCTGGCTAAAAACAAAAAGTAACAAAAAGTTAAAATTAGCAAGCGTCAGCTAAAAGCGGCTAAATTTTTGCTAAAGCAGCAAAATGCTAATTGAACGCTAAAAATACATCACAAAAGACAGCTGAAAGCTAAAAAAGCAAAAGACCAGCTAAAAACTAAAATGAGCAAAACGCCTGCTATAAACAGAATGTAACAGGCTAGCTAAAAACAAGAAAATGCTAGTAGTTGACAGCTAAAATAGCAAATGTTAGCTAAATGCTAAAATAATAAATAATCTAGCTACCAAAAGCCAAACAAAGAGGAATATGCTCAAGAATCTTTCAAAGAAAATGCTTTTGAAAGACTTGAAAAGATTTGAATGTTTCTTTGTGATTTACTTTGTAAGTAAAGTTATTTTGAAAAGTATAAATGTTAAAAAAAACAATTCATATCACACACCACAGCTGAGAGCCAAACGTTTTGATAAATATATGCAACTAAATAGCACAAAGTATGCAGAAAAAAATTAAGATTAAAAAGGGAAAAATAAAAACAATAGCACAGCATTTACATAATTAGCATGTGTGTACTCACCTGTGTGCCAAATATAATTGAATAATACATAGGTGCTTGCCACAAAAAAGAGCCAGTGCAAAGGAACGAAGATTAAACAAAAGATGTCCAGTGTGAAGGCAGCGAAAACAAAAACAACACAAATAACCTGAAAACAAGAAAGAAAAACAAAGTAATTTTAGTTAAGTGCATAAAATGCATTCATTTTAAACACAGGGGGATGTGATAAAAAGCCGCTGTTTGTTAAAGCTGCACAGCACAGGCTGCGTTTTCATTATCGAGGCTACTGCACAGAATATGAAAGAACACAGCAGGAGTCCTCACCAGACCGTGGCAGTGGAAAGTGGAGTACACACTCCCAAAGAAGAGCCAGCACGGCCACAAATACTCCAGTCTGAATTCAAGGATGAAATCTGCCAGCAGAACCAGCGTCCACATGGCCATAAACTTCAGGAAGGTGTATGCACTGTGAAAAAAAGTGCATTATTTAAAACAAATTAATGCATTTATCTGCAAGTTGATGAATTCCAGCTAGACAAATGCAAGTTTTTCCATTTCCCCCCCATTTTCAGTAAATACACAACTGAGATTCAGCCTGAGCAGGTAATAAAAAAAAGAAAACGTCTCAAAACTAAACTGGAAACCAGATGTTGAACCCATAACTGAGCAGCTGCATCTTAAAAATACACCCAGTCCTTTAAAACAGAGGCAACAACGAGCAATGACCGACCCCACGTTCATTTTATTAGGCAGCCACAAGCCAAACACAAGCTGTGGTTTCCTCCTTTGTTCTGCTCGTCCGCACACTGCCGTCACATCGCCTTCTTTGTTTGGTTACCATGGCGATATTTCATCCGGAGGAGAGAGGGAGCAACCTCAGCATCCTCCTGCTAGTCCAAATAAATATTTTCATTTGGATAACTGAGTTCATTTAAATTTAATTTTACTGGAAAAACTTCAAAAACCTGCATTTATTCCTTTTTTTTCCAATTCAATATTATGTCCTATTTAATCTGTTGGGTGGGATGAAGGGTACAAAAACAAATAAAAGAAGCCTCTTTAAGTATTGTTACTATTTTATTTGAGGCTTTTAATGTTCCTGAAATGATGAATTTTATATTACAAACAAGATGAAGAGGAACAGAGAGGGGGACAAAAGGAGAACAAAGCAACCTATACACCTCGTAAAAGTTCATATATGCCTTATTCTTTTCTTACTGGATGAATAAATTCTTAATAATTCAATCGATCATGCAACAAAACAGGGTATCTTAGAAGCATATATAAGTTGAGTATATCATAAGAATGTTAAAAGGCAATTCTAACAATGCATTCAAGCATATTAATCCACACAAAACAGAGCAAGAGAATCAACAATACTGTAGATGTGGCTGTAATACAAACTCAAAAAAAAAAAGAAGACATTTTGAAACAATAAAAGTGTCAGAGCTACAATAAACAACAGCTTTGTGATGGGATGCACGATTAAATCCAGTGGTGGCAATCTTTTCTTGGCTGAAAACATTCTTAAAATCAAATGCTGCCTTTTTGTGGAAGAAATAAATAGCAGTTATCCAGGGTTTTGGAAGAGAAGTGGCCGTTAAATGAAGCAGGAGACAAGCAAGTGCCATGAAGAGGCACAAACGTCGCCGTTCCCTGTAAACAATGTCGGCTAAAGTCAGTTTCAGTTAAAAAAAAAAAAAAAAAAAAAACGCTCCCGCGTGGGTGGTTTCAAACGAGACACGGATGTGGAAATGGGACGTGAGGCAGACAGGTGAGCGGGATGACGACGGCTGAGTGAAATATATAAATATATGCGACACAAAGAGCACAACAAAGCAGCAGCCAGGCGACGCGGCTCGACGCGCAGCAAACCTTTCACACAGCTTCTCCGTGATTTTCAGCTTTTTCATTTTCCGAAGCCTGCTGGCGTCCACATGACGTTTCTTCATCTTACGGCTTCTCCTCCCTCCGTGCTGATGTCTTCACACCGCGGCGGCAGCGACGGGGGGCACAGATACCGTCACACGAACCGTTTTTTTCCTCTTCCCACCTCCCGCTTGTGGCGGACGAAGCGGCGCGCGCGAGCTCCAACCTGCTACGATGATGACGGCTCTATTCTGCGCATGCACAGTGAAGGTTGGCGCTTACAAGCGTCTACCGCTAGAGGGCAGCAGAACGAGACAATGCAGGCGGAAGATTTTATTTAAGCCACATCCATCCATCCATTCATCCATCTTTTACTCGCTTCTTCCTTTTCGGGTCACGGAGGTCACCGTGAGAGGCAGGGACACCCTGGACAGGTCTCCAGTCCATCACATAGGGACAATCCATTCATACTCCCACTCACACCTAGGAACAATTTGGAAATTACTGTTGTGATTATAAGATGTGATTATAAGATTATTCTTCATCTGCTGCCTTTCATTTTATTTTAAATGTATGTTTTTTTTATTTTTTTTTTAGTTGTTGACTTGGTTTTAATGAAATGAATAAATTTCAATAAATAAATAAATAAATTTAGTTACCATTCAGCCTATATGTTTATTGTCTGTGGGAAGAAACAGGAGTACGCGGAGAAAACATGAACAGAAAGGTCCCTGGTTGGGATTTGAACCAGTGACCTTCTTGCTGAGAGGCAGCAGCTCTACCAACTGTGCCAGTGTGCCACCAGTATGAAAACAATTTAATTTAAAATTATAAAAAACAATTATAATATATAAAATTATTTTTAATTAAAAAAAAATTACAATTAATTTAATTTAATTTACAATTTAATTTAATTTATAATAATTTAATTTAATTTTAAAAATTTATAATTATAAAATTATAAAAAACAATTTAAAACACACACTGCTTCTAAAATGCTTTTTCTCCCCCTGACAGTCTTCGCTGATCTTGTGTCTAAAACCTGGATTGAACAAGTCTTGTTTTTCCTTTCAGTATTTGCTTAGCTGTGCCAGTTTTGTCGCTGCTATGTCCTCTGCTCCCCGTAGAGGTGGAACCACGAGGCTGCAGCCAACGCTCCGAAATGGGCCCAAACTTGCTCCATGAAGTACAGCGCCGCCAGCAGCGAGATGATCAGCAGGAAGGTTCCCACACCACCTCACTGTCGTGTCCGTAACGCATTCAGTCAAGGTCGTTAAGTCTCACCATCGGGTCAAATATCTGCAGGTTTTCTGGCTCTGATCAGTTCTTCTAGCTGGTCCCTGTATTAAAACAATGTTTTATATAATCACTCGGTGTAAATATTAATTTTTAGTTCCATTGGGTTTTCTTGCTGTCAAAGTGTAACTATCAGGGTTCTGGTCTAGATCCCATGAACTGGTTCGTCATCAACCCACCACCATAATGACACATCTGTGTGGTTAAACGTGCATTTGTCTGCCCCATTAGTAAAACACTTCAACAACCAGAGGATGGATTTAAATGAAACTCTCAAAAACAAATTATTGGATGTACAGCTGATTAACTTTTGGGGTCAAGACAATTCAAGATGGCCGCCACAGCTGCTTGACCTCAGAGTGCATGAAAACAGCTCAGTGAGTTGGGTTTGATGTGATTAGTGGCTGAGAGTCTTAATCAGCCAATAGTCTGAGAGTTTACAAAGTGCATGAGATCAAGTGACGTGCATTCTTTATTTAATTTATCTCATATTAACTTTTATTTCATTTGAAGCATTTTGTTTTGAGGTTTGATATTACCTCTGCCACGTCTTTAGAAGTGATGATTTTCTTTAACAAAAACACTTCACCTTAATCCAACAAAGGTAAAAGTCAGGTCCCCTGGACAGTTTCTTTTTTTGTTGAAACGTTTTGTCCTTCATCCAAAGGACTTCGTCAGTCCCAGGAGCCACAACAAACAGAGTCCCACAAGCAGCACACTCACATGGTGGACCAACCAGTTTGATGGTGATAAGATTTGTTTGTGGTTCCTCAGTCTGATGAAGTCCTTTGGATGAGAGACGAAACGTTTCAACTAAAAATGAAACCATCCAGAGGACTTGATTTAACTTTTATTTATTTTTATTTTTTTTACCTGGATTATTGAGCATGAACTTTGATCTTCCACCTAAACGTTCAGCTTCGGACACAAGTTACCTCTGAGAACTGGACAAACTTTTATTGTTGTTTTCAACAACTTTAAAAGTAGCTAGTGGATGTGGGGAGAACATGTACATGTCCAGCTACTAGAACAAATGGACTGAGGCGATCTAGTCCTGGTACGACGAGTTGGAGGACTTCTGGTACAGAGTGGGATCCATTAACGGAGGAGTGGCGGGACACTACACGCAGCTGCAACTTGTTTTACAAAGATCTCTCTTTAATTCACGTGCAAGCTTGCAACTGTCTGACATACACAACAGTGGTTTCAGAACAGTTGTGCTTTTGTTTCTCCTCACTTGCAGGTTGTTTGGTGCAGGTCAAACCAGATCAGCTGTGCTGTGGCCTACTGTCCCAACTCTGCATGCAAATACTGCCACTACTGCCCACCGTGCAATTTTTCCTATGTTTACTGTATTTTCCGGCGTATAAATTGCATCAGTCAAAAAAAGCATCATCAATAGGAAAAAACATATATAAGTCGTTTCAACGTATATAAGTCACAGGACTGACAAATCTATGTAAAAAGCTGCGACTTATACACCGAAAAATACGGTACATTACTTTTCACACTGTTTTGCTTTAAAAAGTTAAACTTATAATCCCCTGCTGCCATGGAAGGCAGGCAATAATGTAACTGCGTGTGTCTGCATGTTTATTTGTTTGTTAGCAAAATTTCTCATAAGCCAGCGGATGGATTTTTTTTTAAATTAAAGCTCTTCCAAATGAATCAATGAGTGCACGTCTAGAACTGATGAGCTTTTGGAGTCAACTTGATTCAAGATGGCTGCCACTGTTGATCAAACTTCACAACCATAAAAAGGCTGTTAGTCAGTCAGTTTTGCAGATACTGAGTTAAATTTTGACGTGGCTGTAGTTGAGAGTAACTCCCAACACATACTCTGAGATCGAAATTATTAAACAAACTTGAAATTCTGTTCTGTAAAATATCATTTTTCAAAATGCAACAAAAATACTTTAAATCCAATGAGGAGAAATGCAGACATGTTTTCTTTTTCTTATTTACCATTCTGCGCCACGCTTAAAGTCACAATACGTTTGGTTCTAAAATCCACAGATTTGATCCGAGGAGTACCAAAATCGGTATGAACGATTATTGCCCACCCCTTGATCAAGAGTCCATAATAATTGGCCAATAGACTCAACAGCGCCCCCTACAATGTTTCTATGGTTATATCTCAGTGATACATCATCCAATCTGAACCAGATTTGATGGGTGTCATCAGGGGGCAGTTCTAAATGCATTGATATCGTTGTGTGAATTTTGACTCAAGTGCGCCCCCTACATTACTTCTATATTTATATCTCACTGACACATCATCTGATCTGTACCAGATTTTTTGTGCATCATCAATGAGCACTTCTGGACACATTGATATGGTGGGTTAAAATCTGACTCAAGTGCGCCCCCTACAAATATTCAAACTGTTAGATCTCAGTGACACATCATCCGATGTGAACC
>JARVGQ010000210.1:24225698-24243245 GCA_031762355.1 Hypsolebias martinsi
GATCCTCCAGAGAATCTCAGAGCTCACTCCACCAGAGGGATTTCATCCTCCACAGCTCTGCATGGAGGGATGACAGTTGAGGATATTTGTACGGCGGCCGCATGGTCATCACCGTGTAGATTTTTTCGTTTTTATTTACGTGATTTCTCCACTTTCTCCATGACCCATTCTGTTCCCAGGGTTCTGGCAGAATGATTATTATTCTTCATGGAGTTTTAACCTGAGCTCACACCTGCCTGCATGCAGATGCAGTGTGAAATGTTTATCAGTCACAGTTCATGACTGATGTTGTTATTGATCTGTTCATCATGAAGAGGTGTTGAACTGCTCTGTCCATCGTCACACTGTTACAGCTTGTAACCTCTGTTGTTCCTATTCACAGCAGCAGGTCTGTTGTTTCAGCCTTTTTCTCTCACCAGAGATCATTTGTTTCTCTGGTGCGCTGTTGCGCGTGGAGGGCGTAATTACGCACACAGAAGGCTGAGTGATAGAATGTGCTCGTACGAGCAGATGCTTCATATGTGTGTCTGAATGGACCCAGTGAGGCATAGACTACATCCTGCTTTGCCTTTAACCCACTAGCGATAGCCTTAAAGGGCGAAGCCTACATGAAATAGAACGTTGGTTACATACTATAACCCCAGATTCTATGAGTATAGGTGCAGCCCTTTAAGCTCTGGGCCTCACTGGTTCTTAAATGGCTAAAGAAAAAAAGCTATTTGGGAGCCGATTGTCTGGTCACACCGTAATTTATACGGACCGGGGTGGGGCCCACACAGCAGGTGGGTGTAGACTAAAGTTTTCAGTGCTGCGTTACACGCAGAGGGATAAACCCACTAGAGATAGCCTTAAAGGACTGCGACTATACTCAGAATCTGGGGTTACAGTACGTAACCAACGTTTTTACCTTCTTAAGTTTGTTTAGCCTGTGTTTTGGTCATCTAAAGATTCTCTACCATTTGTTGTTTTAGTTCGAGCCTTGTGTGGCGTGATCTGGTTTCAGTGAACCCACTTAAGGACAGGTTCTTTCTGACCTTTGCTGATTTTGATATGGTACACAACTGGGGACAGTTTGTTCGTTATCAGATGTGGGAAGCTTTCTGTCCAGTGACTGGGGCAAAGACGTAATACCAGACCTTCTCTCTCACTCGAAATTCTTTATGGGAGGCTTTGTGGTCATAGTAGGCTTTGCGTCCTTCAGCACTTTTATTGAGATGCTTTTGAGCAAAAGCGAAGGTGGTTCTCAGTTGTTTATTTGGAGGTTCCCTGACGAACATCAGGAAATGAGGTTGTCTAGATCAGGGACAGAGGGGACCTGAGGAACGGTTGTCAGTGACCATACAACATCATTTTTGGTGTCCACCCGAACACTAAGTCAGACTAGGATTCACGGCTTATGTATATAGAGTGTGGTACTGTAAGTTTGGGACCACATGAAATGAGTGAGGCAGTTTTTTATGGTTCCATTTAAGTCTGAGGGTATAAATACCCACAGCTTTTAAGGTAAGAGACAATCTTAAATCGTTTTGGAAATAAAAAGTCATTCTACCCATTTGGAGGTTAGAGTGTTTAAGCACTAAGGCCTCATAAAGGTCTTGGCTGATGGCGGACTTGTTAGTCCAAAAAGACAACACAACATCGTTCACTTGAGATTCCTGGACCTCAACACATTTAATTACTTGTGGGAGGTAATATTCACTGGATTGTGATTGACTCAGTGAACACAAGAACGTTTCACATTGGGCTAGTGTTTGCTCCAATGGTCGATCAGGTGTGGCTGGCATTACCTGGGTTTGGGGCAGGATCTCATTTTCCTGAGAGTGGTTTTCAGGTTGGGAGATAGTTTCATCAGAAGTATTCAGTGTAGCACACTGAGGGGTTACTTCTGGAGAGAAAGTGATAGACAATGGTTGGCGTACTTGCGCCCAGACTTTGAGATTCTTGAAATCGATCAATGGCTGAAACCGGTTTAAAAGATCTTGTCCTATTAGGAAAGGGATTGATTCCATTTGTGACACATATACTGGGGTATAAGAGACATTGGGCCAATCTGAATCTCAATCAGTGCCACCTGGGGTAAGGTGGTTTCTTCAGAATGGTACTGTCCCACTTCTAAAGAACAGTTCTAGAGGATCAAATCTTTGCCAGCACGATTTGCTGCTAACTGTACTTTTTCAAACAATGTGGCAGATATTAAAGTGATGTCAGCTCCTGTGTCCAGGAGAGCATCATGAGACATGACTTGTTCCAGGGTCAGCAAAAGATAAAACTTTTTTGCTACCCCCTTTTCAGTAAGGTAACACAAAAACTTGTGTAACCGGAGGTTTTATTCGGATCCCGGAGACATCCTTTTCAAATGAAGGATCTTCAGTAGTCGTTTGTACTGTTAAAACAGCACTGGTTATGTTTGACTGATCAGTTTTTGTTACTCGTCCAGACATGTCAACATCTGAGGTCTCTACTTCAGCTACAGCAGTGGGGTCACAATCTGCCGCCGCAGATGGAGGGTTCAACTCCTTAGCTTGTGGTTCCAACGGCTCGTTGGTAACATTTAGAGACTCAGGTTTTGGAACAGAAGATGTTATAGACAGGAGATCAGCCTTCTTAGACGTTCCTGTTTACATATTTCTTCTAAAATATGTCTGATCATTTCCATCTCTTTGGAAGTGAAACCTTTATCGTCTTCATCTCGTTCAGGTTTTGACCCTTTCATCTTTTCAGACTGTCTCTGACCTGGTGAACGTAGTTCTCTTTCAGATCTGTAGCGACGGTTCTGGAACTGATTTCGGTCAAGTTGATCATAACCTGAAAATGTATGATTATAATTAGGAGAGCGCCTTCCTCCTTGATAATCCTTGTACTTTAGGTGATCAGGACTTGGATAAACATGGTCTCTCCAAGAGTCTGGGTACCTGTTCTGATTTTTACCTTGATGGGGGTTTTCAGCCTGTAAATGCTGTTGCGTTCTCTAAAACTTGGGTGATGAAGGGGCAGACTTGGCTCGGTGGGAGTCATGGTTTGCTCTTGTTCCTTCAAGTTCCAGAGGTAGAGAATTGTGTGTTTACAGCTAGGACTGCTGGTTCAGTTGGTTTGGACTGTCTCACTTTCTGAAAGGCTAAAGACACCCATTCACGCAACTGGTGGATTGTGGCTGTTCGTGGTTTAGCCATCACACCAAGCTGCGTGTTGACTGAATGATGGAGGTTTTGAACAAAGAAATTTTAAGGTTAACATCATCTTCCACCCCCAGATAACTATTAGACCCAAAATAGGCATTTAGGAGTCTATAATAATAGTTATTCAGTGGCTCTTGTTTACCTTGTCTGGTGTTTAGAGCAGAAGTCAGACCAGATTGTACTGTTTCGTCTGAAAACTCTCTTTCTAGAGAATAGTGTAGCAAACGCAGGTCTGCTCCTACATGGGCTGTTTGATGGTCCATGAACTTAGTGACCTCTCTGCTAGCTGGTGACTTAATCAGATAGATGTAATCCTGAGCTGTAACTTCAGGAAACCTTCTTGGGTAGAACGCTAAGTCATTAAGATAGGCTTTAACATAATTTTGATCACCAGGTGTGGGATCAAAACGAGAAATGTTCTTGGCGATTTTGTCTAAATCATGGTCTGTTGGCCCATGTTGGGCTTGAGTTCTCATCTGGCTTGAGAATGGTTCAGTCTTTACAACAGTTGATATTACCAGAGGTTGTCTCTGACCTACCAGGGGGGACAAAGGTCTGTGGGTGTACACACCTGAGGGTCCTCCTAGTCCTTGTTCATCAACTTGAGTTGGATAAGACTGTAGAGGAGGAGGTCCACTTACCCATGGGGTGTGTGGAGGAGACTATAGGAAGGTTGTTCAGGAGATCTCCTTCCCAGAGGGGATTGGAGACCTCTGAAAGAAGGTTGTTCAGTGGATCTCCTCACCAGTGGAGGTGAGTGAGGACCTCTGAAAGAAGGTTCGGGACTTAGAACGGGATGATCTCTAGTTGTTAGTTTTTACCTGATCCTCTAACTCAGAGATTTGGTTTCTCAGAATTTGAATCTCTTTCTTTTGACCAGCTGTACGTTTAAAGTTTGCTGTATTGTGGCAAGATGGTGTTTGACACTTACCCTCTTTTTGCACCTGTATAATCAGGTGTACACTGTTGATTGATGGGCGGGGCTGGTGCCTTTATAGCTGGGCATGTAGTGTCAGTGTGTGTGTGTGTTGTTGTTGTTTCGGCAGCACATCAGCTGTTTAGAATACAGTCTGTGTTCAAGTGCATTTATGGGCCTCAATTAATTGGGTTAAAAAAAAGAAACATTTCCCAACTGGCGTTATCGTTTCCCTAAATTAAAATCTCTGAAATATATCTCCCCCCTTCTGGCCACAGTATCATTCATTTTAAACCCTTCTGTTTGTTCGTATACTTTTTTGGAGCTCTGCATACGTTTTTGAGGTTTCTTCCTTTTCTTGTGTGAGCCTACTTTGAAACGCCTGTATGTCAGTTTCATATTTTGAATTTACATCAAGCAGTTTCCGACTGAGTACATCAAAATCTTTTGTTTTAGCAGCTATTTCAGCTGCTAACTCGTCGTTTTCATGAGCTAAGGAGGTGTTTTCTGTCTGTAGCTCTCTTTTGCCATCTTTCAAATGACATATTCTTTCTTTCCTTGTTTTTAATTTCTCTGAGGCTTTGTTTAAGATTGTTTCAGCTGTAGGAGACAAGGCGGTTAATATCTTGCACCTGTCAATAATTATACAAGACTCGTTTGAGTCTCAAAATAATAATTATTGAGTTAAAACGGGTTCAATTCTTTTTCAGGTTAAAGCATAAATTTTGATGTGTGACCACTAGAATGAATGTGACATGAGACTTGAATTATATTTGATCCATCAATTAATGCGATCATTTATTTTCAAATCAATTAACAGACATTTACACAATGATTGGCTGTGATTAATTTTACGGCATAAAAATTATCGGACATTTTAAAAAGAATAACAGATGATGTTACTAGATGGAAAGTAACTTATCTGAAGGCACATTATCTTAATTACTTGCTTAGGGGTTTAAATAAAAGTTTTAAGAAAAGTAGATAAGAGTAGGTAAGGAGGAAGAGAGGAGGAGAATTATCTTGAAGTGTTTAACCAGAAATTTGGCACGCTCTTCGGGGCCGGTCTTTGCTGGACTTCCGTCCGCTAATGAACATCGACTTTTTACCTTTGTGAAGATTCTCTGTCCCGACTCAGGTAACATCAGCATAGCCTTAACGTGCAAGGACCTTCCGTCCAGCTACGTTTTCCTCAGGCTTTCAGCTTGTCCATTTTTTCAACGGCTCGCATGAAGTCTGCATTAACCTCACCGAATTAGCTGCACTGTATCTGGTCGGCTTTTCAGAATAAAATATTCCGTCCGGAATATTTAATTTAAGCTTTTGAGCAAGTCAGCTCTAAGTGTGATTTCATGACAGCGTGCCATAAAATCTAGCGTGTGAAGACGCCCTTGGCATATGGCGTTGTTCACAGCCTTAGAAAGAGTTTTTATCTACTTTGTGTCTTCATGGAGAACTCCAGACTGAAAGAACAAGGAAGTCAGAGAGTTTTGAGGCAGTTTGACATCAGCGGCATTCGCCTCGTTGATTGGTCAGACGACCAGAAAGAGGGAAGAGTTAGTGTGATGTCAGAGGGGTTTGTTGACAGTCAAACAGGTGTGAAAAATGAAAAAGTTGTTTAGGGGAGAAGAGGAGACAGGCCAGCCACATTATGTCTCTCAACTGTTTCACTGTCTACAACACTTCAAAACAACCTCTACAATAACATCTCGACTTGATCTTGACATTTGACCGAGTTAAGACTTCATTCTCAAGTGAATCAGAATTACTTTGAGTAAAACGTTTAACTAATGATTTCTAATAACCATTAAGGCTGTTTCACAGTTGATTTAAAGGATAATTTCAACATTAAAAATCAACATGAAATAAAACATAATTCAAACAAGAAAAGACACACAAATTAAAATTGTAGTTTCTTTTTCCTTTTTTTCAATCGATCAAAACGTCATAGAGTGTCCTTATAAATGACTTCTGATTAGAGCCTTTGATTAATAATATTGATAATAAAGTAAATTAAGATTGTTATTTGATTATTTGACTTAGAACAAAATTAAAACGTCTCTTGATGAGATAATTTGTGTCTTGGATTAAAACTAATGGAATTATAAGTTCTGTCCTTTCAGAAGGTCTTCTGGGACAAGATGGACGGAGGAGGTTAGATCACTACGTTAATAAAAAGGCTTCAGCTAGCACAAAATAAGCAGTCAGATTGTGGATTACAAAACAAAAGAGACAAATCTGAAGGTCAGATCCTAGAATCGACCCTGATGTGGCCCTGTGATGGGTCTGAGGCCTGCCCAGGGTGTCCCCCTCCTCTCGCACAGTGATGGCTGAATGGATGTTTGATGTGTTGGTTTTTTGTCATCCACAAGGGGGTAATGTAGCATCATCAGCACCTCCAGTTCCCATGGCCTCTTTTGTTAAGAACCTTCCCACAGAACGCCACTTCACAAACTTCTCCTGTTTTTAAAATTAAGTTGTACGTTAATTTGAATTCATCAGTATTTTTATACTTCTCTGTTTTTTTTTTTTTTTTCAGCCAACCCCTGGCCCTACATTGACCAGCACAGTAGTGGGGCTGTGGAACTGCAGCAACACCAACGTGGCCTCCTGGTGTCCCACCTCCTGCAGATGCACCAGTCAGATCATCTAAATGTCAAACATCCCTACGGGCTACGACTCGTGTTATTCTCAGTAAAGACCGTCGTCTATAAAACCTGTTTGTGGTCCTCACGTCGTCAACCCAACATAACAAATGTCACCGCTCCGCACCGGGTCAGCACCTCTGGCTGTTCGACCTGCTCAGTAATTAGTTGAGGTTAAAGAGGAAATGAGTTCTGGTACTCTGAGTCTCTGGACAAACACAGAGCCTGCAGGCGTCGGTGCCCTTCCACAGTTTGAAAACTCATGGAGAGGAAGGAGATCTGATCTGACGGGGCGGGTTTGGCAGAAGTGGGAAGACCAAGAAAAAAAAAAAAAAAAATCCCAGACTGTGCCAAGACAGATTCACAGTTTGAGACCAAACCAGGATCACAAAACATGCAGCGTTATTAATTATGGGGTCAATATCGTTGTAAAATAATGTATTTCAGGTTTAAAGTGGGTAGATTTTGACATTTATTCTACAAATTTCAATCGTATTGACATGCTGCAGCTTTTTGGGGACTGTATTCTTTATTTTATGCTCAAGTGATTAAAAACAGAAACTGCATTTCCTTCAAAAAATATAGAACGAAAGCTGAGAGGCAGAAAACTGAGTGACATTAGAGGAAGAAGCTGAAACTTTATTGTTAAAGTTAAAACCATCAAAACAAAAGCTAGAATTAGGAAAACCACAGTTAAAAGTAGCGGAATAAAGGTTGAAATTTAAATTAGTTACAATGTAGCTAAAGCCAAAAATAGTAGAACAATAGCTAAAACCTTCAAATTGCAGAAGAAAATGAAGCAGCCAAACAAATGCTAAAAATTTAATTTAGCAAAATTATTGCTAAAAACTAAAATTTAAAGCTTAAACTAGCAGAATAATAGCTAAAAGTTAAAATATGTCAACCAACAGCTAATATCCCAAAGGCAGCGATGTGAAGCTAAATCTGGCAAAACCGGAGCTTAAAGTTCAAACCAGCAAAAAAAAAAAAAAAAAAAAAAAATCCTAAAACTAGCAGAATAACTAAAAGCTAAAACTTGGATAAATAAAAGTAAAAAGTTCAAAATTATGTTTGACAAGAACTTGAACAGTTTTACATTCATTTTACAGATAAACATTTTTTGTTAAACATCTCCAAAAAACTCAAGATACAAAAATCAAAACCTACAACTGTAACTCCTTAAACAAGCAAAACAGTTAGATGTTAATATAAAAGGTAAAAAAAATAAAAAATAAAAAAAAATAAAAAATAGCAGAAAATTTACTGAAGTAGTGAAACTCCAAAACATGTATGGTATCAAATATCCATCCATCTTCTATCACTTATCTAGTTTGGTTGTGGAGGCAACAGGTCCAGGAGAGAATCCCAGACATCCCTTTTCCCCGTGACTATTTCCAGCTCGTTCTGGGAGACCCTGAGATGTTCCCTGGTTAGAGAAAATAATGTGCAATCACACCAGCAACTTCTGGGTCTTACCCGAGGCCTCCTACCAGTGGGACGTGCCCAGAAAACCACTAAAGGAAGGTGTCCAGGTGGCATCCTTATCAGACACTCGAACCACCTCCACTGACTCCTTTCAATGTGGAGGAGCATCTACTTTGAGCTCCCTCTGAATGCCGGAGCTCCTCACCCTGTCTCGAAGGCTGACCCTGTAAAGGAATCCCATTTTGGCTGCTTGTATCTGGGATCTTGTTCTTTTGGTCATGATCCAAACGTTATGAGGGTTGGACCAAAGACAGACCAGTAAAAAAAAAGACCTTTGCCTTCAAACTCAGCTCTTTCTTCACCACAACTGCCCGAAGCCTTCACCAAATCCACAAAACTGACCGGATGTACAAACTCCCATGACCCCCTTAGCAACTCTGCAAAGGTGAAGATCTGGTCCACCGTTATGTGACCAGGACGGAAGCCACACTGTTCCTCATGAATATGAGGTTCAACAATCAGAGCCTTTCTTCCAGACACCCTATAGTAAACCTTCTCAGGGAGAATGAGAAGTGTTGTCCAACAATAGTTAAACACACTTTCTGCTCACCCTTTTAAGAAATGAAAACCCCCACCCCTGTCTGCCACTCCACAGGCCTTGTCCCAGTGCTCCGTGCAACATTGGATGTGTCAACGTGGCACCACAAGTATTCAGAGCCTTCAGCATCTCAAGGCAAATCTCATCCACCCCTGGAACCCTTCCACCAAGGAGCTTTTTGACTACCTCAATGATCTCTGCCATGGTAATGAACCCAACTTCCCAAGTCCAGACTCTGCCTCCACAAAGGTGGACATGGTGTGTAGATTAAGGAGATCCTCTAAGTTCTCCTTCCACCTTTCAACAATATTTTCAGTCTGGGTCAGCAGTCCCCCACCCAAACCAAGCACATCCTGGGATAAGGTCCGCTTTCCTTTTGAGTCACTGAACGGTTTGCTAGAATTTCTTCAAGGCCAACCAAAAGTCCTTCTCCATGACCTCTCTGAATTCCTCCCATGCCTGAGTTTTTGCATCTACAACCACTGAAGCCACAGTCCTTCTGGCCACCCTGTACCTGTCAGTTTCTTCAGGAGTCCTCTGGGACAGCCAAGTCCGGAGGACCACCTTCTTTAGCCTGACGACCTCCACCACCGCTGGTGTCCACCGGCGAGTCCTTTGGTTGCCGCCCCGAAAGGAATGAAATACAAAAAGGAAAACAACAGAATGTACATAGTTCTGAGATAATATATCATAAAACATACACAGTTTGTCCACACACTGCATTTATATTTTAATTTTGTTTAAAACATATTGAATCTGTTTCATGTTTGAAGGGTTGCAGGTGATCTATAGTTTATTTACCTGATTTCCAGACTTGTTAATAACCAAATCTTTTTGTATTATGTCAGAAAAAAAAGTGAACACCATACTTACTTTTTAATTTATATTTTATAGTGTTTAAAGGTATTTTTAATCCTGCAATTAAAAAAAAAAATTAGTCCTTTTTTAGTCCATGTTTTATTCTTTCTAGGTATTTTATATTGAGATTGTAAAATGTAAAGTGCAGTACAAATTGAATAAATAATCACCTTTTTTATCATTACTGACAGATTAAAAATCACTTTTATTAGACTAAAAAAGTAAAAAGGTCACATAAAAACACAGATGACTTTATGAGTACAAGAGACAGTTACATTATCATCTACATAATAATAATAATAATGGTAATGATAATAATAATAATAATAATAATAATAATAATAATAATAATAATAATAATAATAATAATAATAAGTAGTAGTACTTCAATGTCCCCGATTGTTGAAGGATTTTAATCATAAATGTTTGTAGTTTTCGTAATGAGTGTTTTTCTGGGCTGGAACTGAACAGTGAATGCAAGTAAATGGTTTACTTGCAACATTAAGGTTTACAGTTTTGGACCTTAATTTTTGGTGTTATTATACTTTGTACTTTGATAATTTTTAAAAAATGTTCTCTATTATTTTTATATTCTCTGTTATTTTTATATCGTGTGTGATTCCTTATGTATGTTCCTTTTTACTGAAACCTAACACTTTCCTGCAGGCTCAATAAAGTTCTATCTTACCTCATCTTATTATCTTGCTGTAAATCTTAATGTTTTAGTGCAAGATGCTTTAATGAGTTGGAGCTACACTGTGGAGAAGAACAGATGTAGTTTTTTTCTTGTCTGAGGTGGTGCAGAGTGATGGATCCTGGTGAGTTAAAGGAGCAATTGAATCCACCATCGGGTGCAATGGTGGAGCCAGGGGGTGGCCAATGGTGACCTTAGCCACCATAAATGAATCTTTGGACGCTGCACCCCAATCATTTGAGAAAATTATATTTTTAAGCAATATAAAGACTAGAAAGCGTAGTTTCCTCCATGGTTAGGGGTAGCCGGTTTATGATGGTGAGCATCTTGGATTTTGACATGTCAGCCCAATTTTTGAATGGAACCTTTCTTACACCTAGATGCAGTCACACACTTCAGTACTTCACTTATTTTCTACGACGGGGCAAAAATAAACAGGGTGTAAATTAATGAAGAATCCTTTCGTTGAAAAAAATTCCCAAAGAAAACAACATTTTGGTCAACTATGCCAGATTCAGGACCAGCAGGGTGGTCCATTTTCTTTCAGACAGTACAGAGACACTCCTTCGGTGCATCATCTGAAGCTGAGACACCTCCCTCTCCTCAGGCATCAACGCACACTCTGGCAGCAAGCTGTCCTTGCTTCTGTATTTTAGTGCGAAATCGACTCGGTCTAGATTTGGGGAGCACGGGCAGATCAAGTTTCTGGCTGAAACTGATCCTGAATGGCTCGTTTTGTCTCCCTGTGCAGGCTCTTGAGTTTCCATTCGGCACTCTTGAGCGCTTGTTTTGATTTTGGTTCTTAAAGTAATTCATAATAATGTCAACATTTGCTTTCCTATTGCCACGCGGTCAAACGCGCTGCCATTGTGATGAAATTAGCGTTCCCTTCCAGGAGCTAACAGACCTCTTCCATTTAAAATAAACACTCGCATTGAATTTCTGCAACTGCGTCTGCTTGCCAAAAAAAAAAAAAACCTCTCTCCACTCAACACGAGCAAAGGCTTCAACAAAGCTTTGTCCCTACAACCCCCATGAGAACAGCACCTGAAGTGAGCACATGGAGTAGTCAGAAGGAGCAATGGGGAGATAAGAGGAATGAGTGTCTCCTGGTGATAGCAGAGGTCTTCTGGTTTGGTCCAGCTCGATAAGGCCGGCCTTGCCATCCTGTGGGTCTTATCAGCTGCTGCAACACATCTCAGCAGTTAGTCCCAGAGCCAGAAAATGTTTATGTGTTTGGCATCAGTTTGGCGACTTGAACTGTTTTTTTGATGGAAAATAAAGAAAAAATTGTAAAGGATCCGAATTTTCTGGTTCTTTACTGTAGAAACAAACTCATTCTGTGTGGCCACGTAGCTGAAACTCATTTAAGCTGAATTAAAGTCAACTAGACAAAAAGTGTTTTCTGTAAAAACAGTGTGAGAGCTGCACCTGTTCTGTGCTGCATGTTTGCACGTGTGCACTTTACTTGAGTTGTAAAATTGAATTTGAGTGCTGAGCGACTTTACAGAAGAAACTGAAACTGATTTGTTTAAACTAAAAGTAGAAAAGAAAGCAGCTAAAAGCTAAAGGTTACCAAGAGCAAAATGTAAAAGCTAAAGTTAGCTAACCTTAAAGTAGTAAAAAAAAAATTGCTAACTAAAATGGCAAAAATGTAGTTACTAAAACGCTAACTAAAAGCAAAATATTTTTAGAAACGTTGCAAAAGTTGGTTTAAAGTTTGATTAGCAAAAGGCTAGCTAAAATTGTTTAAATGTTAGCTAGAGGCTAAATGTAGCAAAAGCTAAAATAAACCGAAATCCAAGTAAAAGCCAAAAGTAGCAAACCCTAATAATTACCTACAGTAGGAAAAAGGTAGCTAAAAGGTGCAAACGTTTAACTAAAGCCTAAAATTAGCAAACAGCCGAGTGAAATGTAGAAAAAGGCTTGCAAAACGCTTAAAGTGGCAAATGACATCCTGAAAGTTTTAACAGAATAGTAGCTTAAAGCCAGAAGTGGTAAAAGACAAGCTAAAAGTAACATTAAAAGAAACTGATTTTTAAAAATGAGTGCTGTTTTTGAAGGCATTAAAGAGGTCTCAATAAAAGTACAGTATTTGTAAATCAAGTAAAATTTTTCAAAAAGGCACAAAAGTTACAAAAACTGAAAGTCATGGCACCAGTCTGCAGAATGAGCTAAACATTTTGATCTATGAAGGGCTAATGCAGCACACAGTATGCAGAAAAAGCAGAAAAATAAAAAGCAGGAAAACAATAGTTATGATGCTGAATCAGCATTTATTTACACAAATACATCAGGCTACTACAGCTCCCTGATTGTACAAACAGAAAAATTCAGTCATTCTCTAATAAAGTCATTGTCGGGGGGAGAACGCTTGAACAAAAGGACGTTCAAGGAAGAGAAAGAGGAAAATAAGTTGGCGGAAGCGCAAAAAAAAAAAAGGCATTTCCACAGACAGGAAGACGAACAGAGATTAGTTCCATCAGTGAGTCCAGACTAAAGACAGTTCATTTAGTCTTTGCTGTTATCTCCAAACATCGCAGTCCCTTTGGATTAGAAACAGGATGCAGACCAAACAAGAGCTCCGTTTGCACAGAGAACGTTCAAACTCCACCCAGAAAGGCCCCCGGCTGGGATTTGAACCGGCGACCTGCTTGCCGAGAGGCGGCAGCTCTACCAACTGTGCCACCGTGCCGCCAAGAGTCAGAAACATTGCACACATAATTTCCACAAGGCTACCCAGCATGCTTTGCAGCTCACAGTCTCACTGGGACTCTCTCACAGAGAGAACTTTGTGAATTTCGGGGGAAATACAATAAAATTAAACCAAGACGCACCTCTTTGCTTTAATCTGTATTGATAAAGACACACAGCAGCTTTGTAGTTAGTTTAAAAAATAGATAACCACAAATAGGATGGAGTGAGTGAGTTAATTCATTTCAGTAAACGACACGATGTTCAACACGCATCACGCTCGCTTTCAACCCAGCTGAGTTCTGCTCCACCTCATTTGGTTCCACTCAAAGCGCACACCTGAGCAGGACGGGGACACTTCACCTGTGATTTATGAACCGTTTGAGGAAGAACTGGCATGTGCAGCCATTTCACTGTAAACGAGAACTGGTTTTTAATGGACCCACCTGGAACAGCAACATGTCCGTCATTCAGGGAACATTAAAAAGGGTCAACTTCTTTTTTTTTTTTTTGAAAGGTGTTAATATTTGACAAGTTATATACGTATGTTGGAATTGTTAAATAGGAGGCAAAGTGTGTCATTTCTGTTTTTTAATATTGTTGCACTACTTTTATTGCAATGAAATAAATCTTGCAATGTTATTTCATTGAATTGCACCTTTGGGTTCTGTTTATTGCATTTATGATTCAATGCAGCAAAATAAACTTATTTAAAAGGTAACAGATCATTGTAATGCTTGGTTTATTTCCATAATGACTTTAGTTATTCTTTCAATTTTGTTCAAAGCTCAGAACTTCACATTACCCTCAAATATCCAGACGCTTCTTGTAAAAAGAAAAAGTACTTACAATCTCAAGGGTACAGATATTTTTGTCATGCCACAGAACCAGTTTAAAGAGTACGGTAGGTCTACTTTAATTTATGGAATTGGTCTATGGAATGGTTTGGAAAATTATATTAAAGTTGCAAAATCCATGTTTCTGTTCAAAAAGATGATTAAAATTAAGTTTCTGGAAAAATATTTATAAATTAGTTTGTATCAAAATTTTATGTATGGTAAAGTATGATGAGTTATTTACTGTGTAATGTTCTTTATTGATTACTAATGTTTGAATTAATTGCTTGAATTAATTTTGTTAAAGAAGGGGCAGCTATAATAAGATTTATATCTTCTTCTGCTTCCTTTCATTTCATGTACTGTATGGTTTCTTTTATTTATGTTGTGTTGTAAATAGTTTTTTTTGTGTGTGTGTTCTTTTAAACTTGAAATTAATAAATAAAAAAAATAAAAAATGTGGGCAGTACGGTGGCTCAGCTGGTAGAGCTGCCGCCTCTCAGCTAGAAGGTCGCCCGTTCAAATCCCGGTCCGGGGTTCCTTTCTGGGTGAAGTTTGCATGTTCTCTCCGTGCATGTGTGAGGTTTCTCCGGGTACTTCTGTTTCCTTCCACAGACTAAAAACATGCATGTTCGACTGACTGGTAACTCTAAATTGTCCCATAGAGACAAATGAGACAAACCATTCACTCTCTCACTCACACATGTGACCCTGTGATGGACTGGAGACCTATCCAGGGTGTCCCCCGCCTCTCGCACAGCGATAGATGGACATGGGCACCCCGAGACCCCAAAAGGAAGAAGCTGATTAAAGATAATGGAAGGATGGACCTTAATTGCTGGATGTCCAGCCCATGAGCTGTTGGCTTTCAGTAACTGCGTCTCCCTGAGCAGTTGAGCTGAACGGCCTTCACGCTTGGTGCAAAATGCTTTGGTTGTCCATACAAAACATAAGAGGTGTTAAAAGACCCTGATGCATGCTCAATAATCCAGATAGAAAAATCTGAAAAAAAAAAAAAAAGCTAAGTCTGGTCCTTTGGACATTCAAAAAACTTGCTTTGTTTTTTGAATGTCCAGAGGACCAGACTTAGCTTTTTTAGATGGTGTTAAAAGAGTTTTTAACTCTGGAATCTTTTTATTTTTCCAACAATGTTCAGTCAGGTCATCTGGACAGTTCCTTTTTTTGTTGAAAGACGTTGCTCCCTCCATCCTAAGGGCTTCATCAGTCTGAGGAGTCATATACAAACTGTTTTCCCCACCAAGCAGTACACTCCTACAGTGGACCAACCAGTTTGCTGGTAATAAGATGGTTTCTGGGGGTTGTCCTCTCTCCTGTTGACTCCTCTCAGGCAAACATAGCCAAAGTGGTTCAAGACACCAAAGTTCATGCTCAATAATCCTGGTAAAGAAATCTATCTGGTCTTGAACCACTTTGGCTGTTTGCCTGGGAGGTCGATGGGGGAGAGGACAGCCCCCAGAAACCATCTTAAACCAGCAAACTGGTTGGTCCACTGTAGGAGTGTACTGTGTGGTGGGGAAAACAGTTTGTATGTTACTCCTCAGACTGATGAAGCCCCTCGGATGGAGGGCGAAACGTCTCTCAACAAAAAAAGGAACTGTCCAGATGACCCGACTGAACATTGGATTTCTTTACCTGGATGATTGAGCATGAACCTTGATATTTTTTTTTATTATTATTATTTAAGTTGGAGTCGCCTAAAAACTAAAACGATAAAAAATAATTCACACACAAAACACAGTTCCTAGGTTGACAATCCTTTCGGCAGCTTTGCATTTCTCCAATCAGAGGTTGTTCAAAGGGTTTTCTGCAACAGGTGAGATATTAATTGTTCATACTCTTTAGAGCCCCACTTCAATAAGCATAAACTATTAGCAAACTAATGCTAAATTACAAATTAGTAAAATTAAAAAAAAAAACACAAGCTTCATGCATGAGTGAATGAATGAGCAACAGCCAATGTAAACCTATGAGCTAAGGCCTCACAGAGGGGAAACATACGGGGTAAATACACACAGGGGGCAATAGGAAAAGTTTGAACGGTCGCAGGAGCTGTAAAACTAACAAAGACTGGAAACAAAGCAGATAGACACTTGATAAGGGGGATCGTTTCAAATTAAAATGGGAAGGAACTCAAGGATTAACCAAAGAGAATAAATTATTCAACAAAACCAAACGCCGTGACAGGACGTTACAAATGTCTCCCATCTTTCCAAAAGTGTTTTTTCCCCTCTGATCGTGTCGTTCTCTACTCTGATCACCTGCACGAAGTGAGCCGCAGGAACAATCAGATGAACAATCAGGCTTCTGAGTGCTGCAGTGGCACGGTTTCCTTCCTTTCGCTGAAGGCTTTTAGGTACAAAGCTCACTAAACATGCCACTCAGCTCACGTCTTGAGCTTTCAACGCACAACAAAAGAGGACGCCTGACCCACGACACCTTCAACAACAGATCCCTTCTGCCACATCCCCGAACGCTGAAAGATTTCATTGATAGAGACTTGAAGGAAGAGCGACCGGAGCATTCCAACATTTTCACTTCTAATCTAAATGTTGTAGCTGGTCCTACAGTAAACCCATACTTCCCGATATTGTCTCGAGAAGTTTTGAACCTATGGATAAGGTAGACATTATGGGGCCTTTTTGTGCCCAGTGCGTCTAAAATGCCAGTTTGTGTGACTCTAGCTGTTGTTTTAGGAGTTCAACCACTGGCCAAAAGACCGAACTCCCCCAGCTCACAAAGCTGGTTCACGTCAATCATTAGCAGGCGGGTGTTTTCTTTTCTGAACCGTTGCCTGCTTGATAGCTATACTTATTCAGAAGACCTCAAACAAACGAACATTGAACAAACACACAGAGACGGGCTCCGAATAGGCAGTGGAGGAAATGGTCAAAGGGTGTGGATCCCAATCACAGTGTGCAGCAGAACACAACCATTCACACACACAGCTGCTGTGAGAAGCCAAAAATAAAAAAAAATGCATTGGGGGCTTGAACTTCCATCTATTCTACGTGGGTTCAGACGCGAGGAAAATGATCAATCATCCATGTCATAGTAATCCTAGCAGGATCACACAAAAGCAGCTGGACGTCTTTGGTATCTTGAAGACGTGCTTGATAAAGTTCCTTTGGTGAGAACTTTCTCGGGAGTTAAATAAGAAAAGAGCAGTTGTCTCCTTTTAACCTTGTTAGGATTCCAGAAAAGTACAAACCAAGGTTTGAACAAGACAAAGCTTTTTTTTAAAAGCAGATAATATAGAAAATTCTTACATTCATTCAACCTTTATTTATACAGGTCAGTCTCATTGAGTCACAAGGACGAATTTTTAAAAGAGACCTGTTTTAGACATATGTGCTAATGTAAAATGAAAATTATGCAGTCACTGACTGATGGATTGTGCTTGTGTTGTGTAAGTTGGATTGGTTGTCTGATTGTTTCATGGATCTTTGATGAAAACAGCCACTGGAACAATGCTGAAGTCAAAACAAATCATTAAAATACTTTGTTTTGTACCATGTGTCATTGTATTGTGTCATGTAACTCCACATTGTTTTAGAGCCTAATGTATCTTGTCATATATTGTATCATAAATCATGAATCGTGTAGTATATTGTATCAGACATTGTATAATATTTAATTTATATGCCATATTGTATTGTACTACAGTGTATCTTATATAATCTGTTA
>JARVGQ010000210.1:24276700-24289482 GCA_031762355.1 Hypsolebias martinsi
GGTTCAATCCCCGGTTGGACCTGGGGTCTTTCTGTGTGGAGTTTGCATGTTCTTCTCATGCTTGCGTGGGTTTTCTCTGGGTGCTCCAGTTTCTGCTCTCACAGACCAAAAACATGCATGTCAGGCTGCCTTCGGACGCAGGCCTCCATTGCAAAAGAGGTCTGTGATCTCAGTGGGATTTGCCTGGTTACATAAAGGTTGGTAAAATAATATCAGCTAACGTGGTGTTCTTGGAGACCCAGTGTGCCATTTTTGAGAAGGAGTTCTTATTAAGCCTGAGGGAGAGAAGAAAAAAAAAAAGGTGGGCTCGTTTGGTTAAACATTAGCTCATCTGTTCACATACTCTGAGCATGAATTGCTTTGCATGACGTTGCACAAAACCATTATTATTATTATTATTATTTTTTTGCATCCTTCAAGGGATGCCAGGCTTTTAATTGAGGCTAAGGTTATTTTAAGACAATTAATAAAAAATCCACTTTGGCCTCGTTTAGACTCCCCTTTGACTCATCACTCCAGTCAGAATGATCATTTTTCCTCCAAACTGTCATTCAAAGAGCTATCTACAACAGGTAAGATATTAACTGTTCACACCCTTCTGACAGAACACCAGCTCAGAAAATGTTAACTATTTCTTTAAGTTAAAAATAAAGTTTGACAGTAAAAACAAGACGCCATGATCACGTTTTTCTCTCTTGTGCATTTGGTGTCATTACATTTGTGTTTGTCTTCGTCCTCTCCACAGTCCACAGAGGAAACCCATCCCTCAGAAAAGTGCACCATGTGGGGGGTGGGTGGGTCTTCTGCCTTGCCATTGGTCACAATGAACCCTGGACCAGTTTAAAACCAGTTGTGGCTTTCTTCCCCCTTTTTACACAGCTCAACCCCCAAATACAGACAGACAGACAGGGAGGGACGGACTCGCTGAGAGCTGCTGAGAGATAAGCAGAGTTGGTCTGAGGATGCCTGCGTACGCCACCAACATGAGGCTGAAGTTCCCCATCCTGGCCTTGATTCTGGAGGTCCTCACCATCATCCTGTACGCGGTGTTTGTGGTCTACGATGATGGGAAAGATCACCACAATCCCCACAGTCACAATAAAACTGAAGACAAGCCTTTGGAGCTCTATCCCAGTAAGTCTGCACACTGAGGGGGGGCTGTTCAGATAAATACCTCAGTGTTTGCCTGCTACTTCTGGAAAGTTATAGATGCTTCATCATATTTATATAATATATGCATATCAAATATATATTATATTTAGATAAAACTGTATTTTAGCCTTGTATGAGCTGAAAAAGGCTGCCTAATTTCACAAGAAAAACAAGTCACAGATGCTTTTTCATTGTTTGGCAAACAAACAAAAAAATTGCAGCATTTGAAAGTTTTGCGTGTTTTTAAGAACATATTTTTGCAGATCTCTAAAAGAACATGGAGCAGAAGAGTGAAAAGGATTCTGCAGGGGAAATGTCCTCTCACCTGACTTACATTACTGTGACCAGCAGGGTCATTAGGAGCAGCCAGATGGAAGCTGCAAGAAAAAAAAATGCAGCTTTTGTTGCATCTGAACATCTAATTTTAAAGGTTCTTCTGTGTAACTTTTGGGAAGCGCTAAGCAGTTTCTACAGTTGAACTCCTCTCTGTATTTGAAACACTTATCTGCGATGAGATAGTAGCAGCTACAAACTGCTGCTTTACTGTCTAAATTTCTGCCAGTGACTGGGTGGGGCAGGCGTGACTCCCCAAGATTAGTTCAACCTCAAAAATTGGACGTTTTTCTCTTCAGATAGGACAATTCAGTTGAATGAAACTGTCCCACCATCTGAACCAAATCTGATGGATGAAGAATTTTCCTTTAAAAAAAAAAACAAATATTTGCTTTGCTCTAAAACTCATTTAGCCCATGTAGACATTTTAACTCGCGTTGTATTTCTTGAAATAGTTAAATGTGATTTTGTCTTTTTCTACAAATGTCTGCAAACAACAACTGAGTAAAAAGCTAAATGAAAATAGGAGCTGCGTGAGACACAAAAACATCCAAAAGAAAGACAAATAAGTAGATTGTCATGAAAAAGTTTAAACTACTTATAACGTTTCTAAGAATAAAATAAAATAATAATAATCTAAACTAAGAAAAAAATATATCTACATTTTTATGTATGTTAAGTGTAAAGAGAACCAAGATCAAAACTAACTAGTTGCCAGTGGCTCACTAGGGTCACCACGGTAACCACACACCTGTGACTGACGCTCCCTGACAGCAAATTTAAGGACAGACAGAAACTGACTGAAAAAATAAGTCTCAAACCATCATAGAAATTCTTGAATTTTGAATTGTAGAAGACACTGATGGTTGCACAGGTGAAAAATGTGTGTTTCTTCACTGTTTCATGTGAGAGAAATAAGTTACAAAGACCTTTTGCTTCTAGTTTTAAGGAAAATTGCAATCTGTGGGAGGATTGGCAGAAAACAAACCCTTTAGCATATGAAGACATAATGGGTGAAAGAAGACCAAAACCTTCACGGTTTGATGAATGATTTATATATGGACCAAGGTAGTTGTTGGAGTAAGAGGAGTTTATTTGCAAAGGTTTAGAAATTTTTTAGACATTTCAAAAACTGTATGACATCATCACCTGTCAGCTGGTCATTTTGTGGAAAAAACATAAAAATCCTAAAACTTTAAAGCTTTACAGGAATAAAAAAGTTTGAAGCATGCATCCATGTTACACGCTGACATCTAAATGATCATTGTGGAAAAAAAAAAACTTTAAAATGAAACGACAGTGTTAGCCTTCTTGAGACAACTCTCAGCTACTACCACACTCAATTTTAGCTCCGCGTCTGTAAAACTGACTTAGGTGTAGCCATGAGCTAATCAGTTGTAATCCTTTTTTTTGAGAGTTTCCTTGAAATCCATTCAGTGGTTCATGGGATATTTCGCTAACAAACACAGAGAAAAAGACATTCGCAGGTGCATGCTCTCCCATCTGGCAGGTGATATCTTTAAATCACCCAAGTACATTCCAGTGTACTCTCCAGTGTATTACATTCCAGTGCAATTTAACAACACATGTTTCTAATTTCACCGTATTGAGCATCTGATGTGCAACACAAACACATCAAAGGCAAAATCGTGCATTGCGCCAAATAATTCATCCATAATTTTTGCTCCGCTTACATCACTCCTCTGCAGAACCTCCTCAGGGGAGAACCTTCCCTTCCTGTCTTGACTCTCCTGCACAGTGTTACCAAACGGCTGCTTTTTCCAGCTTTCATCTCAGACTACCGTTCTGTACGACCCCTCGCTGCAAGTAGTTGGAGTCACCCAGCTGGGACTCAGACGGGGCTTCAAAGAATAGCTCAAGAGAGAAGCGAGTTTTCTCAGCTTCATCTGGCTTGAAGCCCAATCTGATAGCCAAACATTAATGGGCACATGTCGTGCTCAGCGCTGATAACGTTGATCAAAAGAGAGGATGAGGAGATATGGAGAACGTTTTGTTCTAATCAAGATCAATTAAATCAGTGACCTCCATTAAAAACTTGTAAATAACAGAGAGTTATTTTTCCCCCCATACAAAAGCAGGTCCAACATGCATATTAAGTGTAAATGCTGTTCATGAAAAAAAAAAGTGTGTATACATTTTATCTACCATATTATATAGATTGTGCAGTTTGAACATGTGCTAATGTGTATGCATTATGGGAAAATGTGTTCTGAATTACCGTATTTTCCAGCGTATAAGTTGCAGGTTGTTTTGCATAGATTTGTCAGTCCTGCAACTTATACGCTGAAACGACTTATTTACGTTTTTCTCATATTCATAACACAATTTTTGACTGGCGCTTTAAACTTTGAAGAACATTCGAAGTCCTCCCGTGTGCACTCGCTTCACTCAGCTGGTGCAGGCGGAGGAACGCTGGAGAGCTTGCGACTCTGGCCGTGATGGCTGGATGGACTGCGCCGTGCCACCCGGGCAAAATGAAGTTGTTTGACCATTAAACACAGAAACTTCTAAAGGTCCCTAAGACCCGGTTTAAAACTCGGGGTGACCTTTCCTTTCAGGCCGTAGCCCCCCGGCTGTAGAATGCCCTGCCCCTCTCTCTTCGTGTGACCGTCTCTGTTGAGTGCTTTAAAACGCAGCTTAAGACACTTTTATTCAGACAAACTTTTAGTTAAATGTTTTATTTAGTGTTTTTATTAGCTGTTCTTGTTTTTATCAGCTGTTTTTATTTATCAGATGTTTTTTTTTGTTCTATTTTAAGCTTTTATTTTGTATTTTGTACAGCACTTTGTGATTGTAGCTATGATAAGTGCTATATAAACAAAGTTTACTTACTTACTTTCTTACTTAAACAAATGCATAATAAACGCAACGGGTCAGCAGTGATGCACAATAAATTAACTAAATTGCAACTTATACATTGGAAAATATGGTAAACATAAGTGGGCGTAATGTAAACATCTTTAGGCCTTTACAACTAAAGACACAAATGGGGCATATAAGAAAAAAAACATTATTAACATGTCTAAATCAAATAAAAGTAGGTTAGCCAAGTTAAGAAAGATAATCTGGTCATTTTTGAAGTGATGTTCTGTCAAAAAGTTGTCAGTGATCTGTCCATTAAACTGGAGAGAGGCACAATGCCAGACTGAGGGTGAAGTAAGAGCTGAGGGCCTTTATGGATGGGCTGATGAGAGAAGTGGAGAGAGAAGTCTTCTTGATGGTAACAGGGAACAGGTGAAGGTGGGCGGAGCTGGAGCTGAGGAGCAGAAACAGACAAAGTGAACTGATGGCACAGGGAACACTGAGAACAAATGAAACACAATGGATATAAAAATAAATACATAAATAATGCAAATCACTGTCAAAGAAACCCAAAAGACAGATCCTGACCTTTTGTTTAGTTTGTCGCTGTTTTCTTAAACAACATCTGTGTTTTTACACAAATGTCCAGAATATGTGCAAAGCACAGATCTTGGATGTGCCGATGGAGGCTGTGATCGTATCAGGCCGTCTATTCAGTTCAAAGTTCACTCTGCCAGAGCAACAACAGAACGACCGAAACAGAATCTTTCATTTAAGTTCAAGTTCAAATCAAGTTTACTGTCATTTGCATCACATGTGGTACATGAGGTGGGACAAATTTGTGTATTCAAGGTCCCAGTTTCACCTAAAGATAGCAAATATACTGTATAAAGTGGAAAAAGAAACAGTTTATATGATCTAAGATACAGTATACGCTAAACACTAATAATGTAAAGAAATACGGCACAACAACAGCAGCCCGAACATGAGTCTGTGGTGAGTAGATGGGCATGCATGAATACAGCAGCATCTCATTTAACCATCGGTTAAAGTTCCTTCTAGGGACGGGTATTGCGAATGAGCTTTGGCTATATACACTGTGGTGCAGGCATTAGATTTGTCTTGATCTATGCGTCTTGTATCTGTACCTGTCAAATAAACAATAAATAAATAAATAAATAAATAAATAAATAGATAACCAGCAGCATGATATCAGCAGCAGAGAGATGTTGTTCCCAGTTATGGTCATTCTTCTAATTTCCAACTTCCATATGTGGTTTTATGGGTCTAAATTAGTCTGATTTTCAGTTTATTCAGAATATGCACAACCCAAAGCACACTCGGGTCACCAAAATCCATCTTTAGATCAGAGTTTAGCTGGAAAATGTAGCGAGTTACTGCTTGCATTTTGTTTCACCACAGAGGACGCTCACGTTGTCATCGTTGTTGTGATTATTGTTCTTGAAATGGACGGACCTCAACGCTAAGCATTCACCATGTTTTACACAGAAACTGCTTCTGAACAAGTGAAACAGTTTCACTTCTGGTTGCCTGTCAACCTCCCACACGTTAAACAGTTGATTAAAGTGATTTTTATGGAAGGGTTTGTACTTTTTGCTTGATCAGTCGGTCTGATACACTCAGCAGCCGCAGCACCACCAGCATTTATTAATCTATGCTCGACACACGAACAGGGACACGGTTGTTCTGTTGTAAGAACAGCAGCAAACTACAAACGGTGCTATGCAAAAGTGCAGCGGTTTATTTGGGGCCAATATATAGGGTTTCTTAGTTTTTTATGTGGCGAAAGAGTTTCTGAGAAACAGTTGTTTTAGAAGTCTGAATAACAAATGGACCCTCAGTCACAAATTACCAGATTATCCCTTTAAGCTAAGCAGGTTCGGTTGTCACAAGAGTGTCTCGTCTACCTTTCAAAAGGAATTATACCAACCTCTTTCTCAAATTATAAAATATTTCTCGATTCAGGAGTGCCACCAAAGGGGGAATCGGGGGGGAGTGGCCACTCCTATAAATTTGCTGCTCCCCCTCACAACCCCCCTGGACAAACAGTTTTATCCTACAAATCATGCACTTTTGCTATGTGTGCTTTAATTTTCTATAGGTGTGTGGGATTAGCAGAATAAATCAGGTCCTTATTAACTTAAAAAGTGTATTTATTTAGAATATAATATAAAATAATAAAAATATCTAAGGTGAACAAAATAAATACAGTATTAAAAACCTGCTTTCTTATCAAGGTCTCAGGAGATTATTTGCCTTTATTTTTTTATTTTATTTCAATAGTTATTAATAGAGAAGACAAACTTCAACAAAGTGACTGTGCATCTAGTAATATAATCTGTAAAATTTACTAAATAGGCTTACGTCAGAAAGTGAGTCCCTAAGTCCTTTGGGTTTTTTTGTTTGTTTGTTTTTTTTCAAAATAGCCACTATAAAGTATTCTGACTGTTTTTATTTTTGACCTCCCAAAGTGCCCCCACCCAAGATTTTTAGTTTATAAAAAAACCTGAAAACATTTTGGGCGTTGCCCCAGCAATAAACAGTCAAAACATGGATTACACCAACCGTTCATCAAGAACTGAGGAAATGAGTCCTATTGTTTCCCGACCCACGTGTATCCACCTTGATGGATTTCCCACATGAGAAGCTCATCATATTGAGCTTAAAGGCTCAGAGGAAACAGGAGCCTGATTTCCTGATGTAAAGCACCTGGACTTAAGCCTCCAAAAGTGTTCACTTATTAGTCTGCTCTTACAGCCACAACAACTTTATCTACTAAATTAACAATTGTTTGGAGGATGCATACCATCCGCCTCCTTGCAAGCTAAAGTTTTAAACAACCTTGCGTGACCTACTGTACCCATTGACCCAACCATGTTAGATTTATCTGACTGAGTTGTAGCCAGTTTGCTAAGGTTGGTTAGCTGCGGCAGCCATCTTCACTTGTGGTTGTACAGCGGAACCAATGATCGTTTTTTTAAGTTTCTTTGAAATCCACCCGTTGGTTCATGGGATATTTTGCTAACAGATAGATAAACAGCCCAGTCAACCAACTTTCATGGCTATGGTGATAATAAACATGAAATATGATCCATATCAGCTCTCAGGCCCGTGGTCTTTTTCAACGCGACAACTGACAAAAGTCTCCGAATTACTGTAGTCTTTTTCTTTGAGACTTTATGAGTTTTAAACTTATTTAGATCACATGAACTTAATTTAACAAAGAGGCAAAAGACCAAATTAGTTTTTTTCCTCAGAATGTCATTCCCGGTGGGATTAAATTGCTTTTGCAGTTGGCAAGTCAAGACAGACAAGGCAACCCTTGTTGAGGAAAATGGCTCTTGTGAAGTCCAGAAGTCATTTGAACTAAAAATAAAAAAAAGAACGACTCCGGTGCCAAATACCTCACGTCAAACTGCGTTTTATTAAATCTTCATCTGATTGAATTTCAAGTCCTCGAATCTGCAGAAGTGACCTCTCCTCTCATGTCTCCAGTGTTTCAGGACGTCCACGTGATGATCTTCATTGGCTTCGGCTTCCTCATGACGTTCCTCAAGAAGTACGGGTTCAGCAGTGTGGGCGTCAACCTGCTGCTGGCTGCCTTCGGCTTACAGTGGGGGCTCCTCATGCAGGGCATCTGGCACCTGGATGGTGGCAAGATCAAAGTCAGCATCTTCAAGTGTGTGTCTGAAAGGAATTATTTTTTTTTTTTTTTTAGTATTCTTAATGCTGTTGATTCAGAAAAGTGCAAAAGGCCTAAATGTTTTGTTTTTTAAAAACAGGTTTTAGCTGCAAAATACAGCATGAAAGTTAAGCATTGAATGATTGCTGAAATTAAAAGTGAGTTGTTGGGCTTAAAACAAGCAAACCAGTAGCTAAAACTAACAGAACACAATCTAAAAGCTGCAGAGTGGTAGCTAAAATTATGGATAACAATAGCTAAAGAAAAGGAGCAGAACAGAGGTGAAAAATAAGCTAAACAGTAGCTGAAAGGAGCAAAACATTTGCTAAAACTAAAATTAACAAAACAGTTGCTATAATTAGTACAACAGTTATCAAATTAAATGCAGACAATAATAAAACAGTAGCTAAAAGTGGTTAAAATGTTAGAATGAGCAAAGTAGTAGCTAAAATTAGCAAAACATGCTGATATTAGCAAAAACCTTAACTACACACTAAAGAAACATTAGCTAAATATTAACTGAAATTTGCTAAACTAAAGTTAAAAACAGCAGAATAGTGGTTATGAGCTAAAAGTAGCAATATAATAGCTAAAAGCTGCAAAGTGGTAGATAAAATTATGGATAACAATAGCTAAAGAAAAGGAGCAGAACAGATATGATAAATAAGCTAAACAGTAACTGAAAAGCAGCAAAATATTTGCTAAAACTAAAATTAACAAAACAGTAGCTAAAATTAGCATAACAGATGGTCGTTATCAAATTAGATGCAGACAATAATAAAACAGTAGCTAAAAGTGGTTAAAATGTTAGTTAGAATGAGCAAAGTAGTAGCTAAAATTAGCAAACATGCTAATATTAGCAAAAACCTTAACTAGATGCTAAAGCAAACATTAGCTAAATATTAACTGAAATTTGCTAAACTGAAGTTAAAAACAGCAAAATGGTGGTTATGAGCTAAAAGTAGCAATACAATAGCTAAAAACTGCAGAGTGGTAGCTAAAACTAAGGATAAAAATAGCTAAAGAAAAGTAGCAGAAGATGCGAACAAATAAGCTTAACAGTAGTTAAAAGCAGCAAAACTTTTGCTAAAGCTAAAACTAACAAAACAGCCGCTAAAATTAGCATAACAGATGGTTGAGTTATCAAACTAGATACAGAAAACTGTAAGAGTCGTTAAAAGTGGTTAGAAATGTTAAAACGAGCAAAGTAGTAGCTAAAATTAGCAAAACATGCAAATATTAGAAAAACTTTAACTAGACGCTAAAGCAAACATTAGCTAAATATTAGCTGGAATTTGCTAAACTTAAGTTAAAAACAACAGAATTATGAGCTAAAAGAAGCAATATAATAGCTAAAAGCTGCAGAGTGGTAGCTAAAATTATAGATAACAATAGCTAAAGAAAAGTAGCAGAACAAATGCAAACAAAAAAGTTAAACAGTAGCTGAAAGCAGCAAAATATTTGCTAAAGCTAAAACTAACAAAACAGCTATAATTAGCATAACAGATGGTTGAGTTATCAAACTAGATGCAGAAAATTGTAAATGAGTAGTTAAAAGTTGTTAGAAATGTTAGGACGAGCACAGTAGTAGCTAAAATTAGCAAAACATGCTAATATTAGTAAAACCTTAACTAGACGCTAAAGCAAACATTAGCTAAATATTAGCTGAAATTTGCTGAACTTAAGTTAAAAACAACAGAATTATGAGCTAAAAGTAGCAATACGATAGCTTAAAGCTACAAGTAGCAGAACTGTCACTTAACGGAACAAAAGGCTATAAAAAAGTAGCAATAGAAGGCAAAATTAGAAGAACCTGTTGAAGCAGACTTCAAATAGAACATTTTTAAGGAACTAAAGAGATCTTTATATCTATGGGGAAAACATTTATAAATGAAGATAAAATTTTCTAAAAGTTATAAAACCCTGAAGCCAGAGCCCCGGTCTCCGTAAACAGCCAAACATTTTGAATTATAAAAGGTTAAAATAGCAAAAGATTGCTAAAATGTACATACAAATAAACTAAGTAAAACCCATGTGAATGCTGAAGCAGCTTTTTGAAGCAGTTCTTCTCCGTCCCTCAGAATGATCAATGCAGACTTCAGCACGGCCACGGTCCTGATCTCCTTCGGTGCAGTTCTGGGTAAAACCAGCCCAGTTCAGCTCCTCATCATGACCATTCTGGAGATCACCATCTTCTCCATCAATGAGCACCTGGTGGCAGAAATTCTGGGAGTAGGTTTATAAAGAGCACACGCACCTGCATATTAATCATCATTACACATAATGTTCATGTGGAAAACAGGATTACATGAAACACTGAAAAATATATTTTTTCCAGGCTAATGATGTTGGAGCATCGATGATCATCCATGCGTTTGGAGCCTACTTCGGCTTGGCTGTGGCTCGAGTCCTTTACCGGCCTAATTTAAGAGACGGGCATGAGAACGACGGATCTGTTTACCACTCTGACATGTTTGCTATGATTGGTGAGAAACCATTACACGCTAAAACGTTTTATATGCTCACTGCCTGCACAGTTCATTGGCAGACAAGTTTTGTTTACCGTGCAACATTCTCAGTCAGTTCATGTTGATTTTCATGCCTGATGATACATTTCATTTGATCAGATGTCAGAATTTCTCTATTTAAATCCTGGAGCGGCTTTCAGCATCAACATTTCAACTTGGACACTGGAGGGTCGTCATCATGTCACTCTCATTCATGAAAGGATTGTTTGCAGTCCGCAGCTATTTACTTCCTGTCACTGTTTGTCCCATTGAATCAGTCACCCACAGTACCTCAATAATGGAGCTGGTGGCTACACTGTTTGGGTCCAATAAATGCAGAGAAACCTATTAAAAAAGGTGCATGTTGCTGATAAAAATTAAACTGGTTATCAAACAAGGTGCTTAGTAAATCATACTGTCCATCCATCCATTCATCCTTTACCCTACTGGGTAGGAACGTAGACTGATTGGTAAACAGAGCTTCGACTTGCATCTCCGCTCCCTCTTCACTACAACGGACCGGCACAAAGCATGCAATACTGTAGAAACTGCACCGATCAGTATGTTGATCTCACGCTCCATTCTTCTCGCACTCATGAAGAAAACCCTGAGATGCTTGAACTTGAGGAATCAGTTGCTCCCAGCCCAGAGAGGGCACGCCACGCTTTTTGGACTGAGGACCATGGCCTCAAATTGTTTCGCACTTGGTTATGAGCTGCATAGTGAGAGCAGGAGATCACGGCACGATGAAAGTATCGTAAAATAATCCTCATCAGGAGCACGTTATAAAATAAAGGACCGGCATTCTCTGAAGGAATCTTTATGAGTCGCTGCTAATTGTGTTTAAGTTTGCAGTTTGTTAACAAAAGGGTTAGGGACAACTCACAGCTACTACCTCATCAAATTCTATCTCAACATCTGTAAAAAAGGACCGAGTTGAAGCCATTTATGTGGATGCCAGGTTGTCCACATATGTGGACAACCTGGCATCCACATATGTGGACAGCCTGGTATCCACATATGTGGACGCCAGGTCCTAGGAGGACCTGGCGTCCACACATGGTTGACTCAAAAAGTTATGCAGTTGTTCATTGCATCAGAGTTAAGTAATAAGTGGGTGTGCAGTGTATGCTAATAATTGTTTTCTCCTGCAGGAACTGTCTTCCTGTGGATGTTCTGGCCCAGTTTTAACTCGGCCATCGCCGACCCGGGCCTCCCTCAGCTCACCGCAGTGATCAACACCTACCTCTCCCTGGCCACCTGCGTGCTCTCAGCCTATGCAATCTCCAGCCTGGTGGAGCACAAAGGAAAACTGGACATGGTCAGCCTCCTTCCCCTCCAACATCCACAATTCAAACTCATTTTAACTCAGTTGTTCAGGCAACAACTTGGTTATATGCATTCATCTTTATTTAGGTGCACATTCAGAATGCCACCTTGGCTGGTGGAGTGGCAGTGGGAACTTGTGCTGACATGAACATCGATCCATTTGGGGCCATGCTGATTGGATTTGTTGCAGGCATCATCTCCACTCTGGGCTTCAAGTACCTCTCTGTGAGTCAACGAAAATGAGTTGAGACAAGACTTACGTTACAAATTTAACAACGTCCTCATCATTAAGTGCAAACATAAAGGTCTAGCATCCTTCAAAGGAATGCATGTTGCCTACCGAATGTCATGCCAGGGTTGAAACTAAAATGATCTTATGCTGAGAACAAATTTGGAGGCATTTGGGTTGTAAAATCGCACAAGGAATGATAACAGGATGACCCTCAGCTACCACCACACCAAATGTAGCTCAATACCTGTAAAACCAATGGTTAGAGGCATCTTTTGTGTTTGCTACAGTCACTTAGGTGTGGCAGCCATCATGACTGTGATCGATTTCAAAAGGCAACCCGTTGTAGAAGTCCAACCAATGATTCATTAAAATGTGTCCAGTTCATGAGATATTTTGCTAACAAAGGGATACATCATCACCTTCAGCGTAATTTTTGATCCTAGAAAAAACAAACAAACAAACAAACAAACAAAAAAAAAAACCAAGAAAGATTTGAAAATTTCAGCTAAAGCTGATGTTTTCTCACTTTTGTCTGGGGTAAACTGTTAACTAGAGAAAATATTTGGCTAATAGCTGTGCAGTAGTCCCTCGTTTATCGCGGGGGATTCGTACCCTGAAGCCCAGCAATAAGTGAAAAGCCGCAAAGTAGTAGTAGTTTATATATATATATATATATATATATATATATATATATATATATTTT
>JARVGQ010000210.1:24293045-24303566 GCA_031762355.1 Hypsolebias martinsi
TATATACTGTATATATAAAACAACCATAACAAAATAAAATTTTACTTAAATTTTTGATTTGATTATACAAAACAGCATTCCCGAACCACTCTGTGCTGTCACTACAGGAAAACAGTAACTTTCATAAGCTTTTTTAAAATTAAAATTTTATATATAGTTTTTAAAATTCATATAAGCATGTTTTACGATGCCACTATAGCATGTATTTTTTTTTTTTTTTTTTACTTTTCCCACATTTGGCACAATCAAGTCTTCTGAAACTGAAAATGAAAACATGAAGTGAGCACGGCTTCAATCTGCAGCTTCACATTACCTCACTGGAGCCCGGGCCTCCTTGAGCGAGGGGTCAGAGTCCAATCATACGGGCAGGGATGGTTGCATAATCATCTTTAACTAATACATAGCTATAGCTATTATCCTTTTTCTTTCTGTGTGAGGACACTTCTAAAGTTTAGCATGAGATGACTCTTACTTTGCTTTGTTGTCTTTGGAGCATATGTATTTTTTCGTGTACAGTTCAGTTCTCACATGGATCGACACGGTCAGTTTCATCAAAGCTAATTTTAACACCTGGTACTGAAAAACTGCAGTTTTTCTTCAACCATGTTATTTTTTCTTTACTGATGATGACTGTTCGCGTCAGTTTTAAACCTTGAACTCAATTTCATCCTTTACCAAGCAACGTATTTCAGTGCCGAAATGTTTTTTAACATCCGCTTTAACATAAATATGAACGCTTGATGAAACTGACTACAAATAGATTATCACATAGATTTTTTTTTAGGTTTGTTAAGTGATTTATGATGCCAAAAACACTGATTTGAATCAGATTTTTAAAATGTTTTTTATACAGAGTCCTTTTTATTTGATATACTAATACTGTCATAATAAATATGTTTTTGTACAATAATCCTGTTTTGCGTGGAAGTTTTTTAACAACTGCAACAATCATTATTCACCCTAATGTTTTGTAGAATCATGCCTTAATTTAAATACTTGTTTAGTTTAATTAGTGATAACAAATAAATAAACATGTGATTTAAATCAGTGATCATTTCACTCTTGATCTGTTGAAGAAGCTTGTTTAAATCTGTGAGACAGGTTTAAATATGTGTCATCTAGCACCATCAGGTGGCCAAAATTAAATACTCATCAAACACTCGTCTTCCTCAGTCATACTGGATCTCTGATAGGATTTATTCAGTTGTGTTATTCAACAAAATAAAAATAAATAAATGTCTGAGCTTCTCCCCGATTTTCCTGTTTGTTCTGAATGTTGTCTGCTGCAGGTAAGATAGTGACCACCGATAACCATTTCCGCGAACTCCACATCAAAATATTCTAAGTACAAAAGTGTGCTTTTAAATTCCACACAACTGATAAATCCTTTTAAAATAGGTATATATGGAAAATGAACATATCTAGACTTGTACTTAAAAGACAAAACTGTGCACTGGTTCAAATATTCAAGTGATTCTTCAAGTTAAAAGAAAAACTCACATCTGTGGACTGAAGTGATTGTAACCAAGCTGGTTATATATGAACATTTGAAATGAGAGTTTCTGAGGTTTCGTACCTCTTTTTTTATTTCTTCCTATTTTGGTGGGGTCCAAAAACAGTTGTCTGTTTTGTACACAAGAAAGTAAAACAAAATAAATAAAACAAGCAAACAGGGGCTGGGTGACAGTTCGTTGGAAGCGTAGAGCAAACATGAATAAATATTTTTGAAGCTGAAGTCAAAGTACTTTTCAAAATATGCGATTTTTCAATGTATTTGGTTTGTTCAATTGTACAGTAATATCTATGATTTCTTTTTATTGCAAATATGGAACATACAAGAACAAAACAGAACAACACAGTACTAATTATAAACACAGATATAGCAGTCAAGGGTATTATAAAAAATAAAACAGTATTTTACAAAGTTAAAATCAAATCGGTGCTCGAGGGTTGCAGTTCTTCAAGGGCAGTTATCATTTGAATGGCTTTAGCATTTGAGCTTCCTTTTATGGATTNNNCTTTATTGTGCTTCATCTTCTGACTCTCATCATATTCTATCGAGTGGAAACTCTTCAGATTAAACAAGTTAGATGTTGCCACCACTAGTTAGAACGACTCTCCGTCACGTTTTGCAGCATAAAGAGACCGAGTAGGACCTCGCTGCTGAAGAAACCTGCAGTTTAACAGAGCCGAACCACTTCCACACCGGCGAGTTAATCTTTCCTCTCTTATCAGTGATGTCATCTACTTTCTCTTCGCTTGTGAAACCTTGTTCAGTCACATTCTGACGGTCATGGACACTCGTTTTGAAGCGAAAACTTAACGCACGTTAGAGATTAGCTTAGCGTAGCCTGCTACTGCTAATGCCTTTTTAAATTTTTTTTATTGCAAATATGGAACATACAAGAACAAAAGAGAGCAACACAGAACTAATTATAAACACAGATACAGGAATCAAGGGTATTACAGAACATAAAACAATATTTTCCAAAGTTAAAATCAAATTGGTGCTCGAGGGTTGCAGTTCTTCAAGGGAAGTTATAATTTGAATGGCTTTAACTTCTGAGCTTCCTTTTATGGATTCTATAAATATTTATAGAATATAATAAAATCTGGAAGTTAGGCTTTTGTTGTAAATATTTGGAGGTGTGAATTTGATATTTACCATAAATAATAAAAAAAATTAACAATATATAAAGATTCTGTTTAAACAAGGTCACATTTCTCCATCCCAAATAAAACATGCTTTTCTGTTAAAGTGATATTCACATTCTTTCGATTTAAAAAAATTTGACATGTCCCTCCAGAATATTTTGGTATAGCAACAATCCCAAAACAAATGAACAAGCTCTTCTTCGTGATTTTTACAAAAAGTACACATAGGATCCAAGTCCCATTTATCTCTCTTTTTTTAATCAAAAATGCTTTAACTGGATAACAATTGTGAATTATTTTGTATGAAATTGATTTTACTTTATTATTTATTAGGTATTTCTTTGGGAGTAACCAAGCCCATTTCCAATTTATATTTCCAAATATGTTGGACCAGTAAAATGTACAAGTTGGTGAAAAGACAGTCTCTTAAAATAATATTTCTTAACATTTTGTTAGTTGTTTTCTTACTTATCAAAGGACAATCATAGTCCATATAAATGGAACCTGGATCAAAACAAGGCACTGGATGAACTTGACCTGGAGGTGTAGATGATAGAAGTTTAAAGCCCCACTGGGGATTGCGTCAAACAACACTGCATATTCTTTAGGTGTGACAGGAAATTGAAAATGTGACAAATTCAGAATAAGATAAGCAACCGTTTGGATTTAACAATTGGCGTACAAGTAATATTCCTTTATCAAACCATTTCCTATAAAAAATTGTCTTATTTTTGTATTTAATATCTTCATTATTCCAGATATAATATTTATGAGGAGAAAAATTGTGTTTGTACATAAGTGACCAGCTTAACAACATCTGTTTATGGAACATAGATAACTTTAATGGTATTTTGGGTATACTATACTGTAGTTGCATCTAAGTAATATCTATGATAAAACAACCACTAATCCGCGCCATGACGTCACGTTGCTTGTGTTTTCATACTTTTGCCACTGGGGGCGCTGTGTTGTTTCCGCCGCTCGTTGTTTTCAACGTACCATGCAACGTACTGTATTTGCAGCGGTGCATTATGGGATACAACAAGTGTAAAGATTACCGTTGCTAATTTTCCAGACATAACAGCGAGTGAAAATAGAATTAAACGTTTTCTCTAGTGGTTACGGTGTCAGTAAACTTATGGGCTGTTAAATGTTTTAATTCGTCACTATGGTGAGTACAGAAACTCTGCATTTTACTATTTCACTACGACTTAGCGTTAGCTTATCCGGATGATGCTACAGTATAACACTGGAAAGACAATATAAAAAGGTCTTTCAATGACGTCTTCTCGCTTCGCATTTTTACACCATAGTATATCTATTTTAACAATGTTAAATTAAATTTTACTATGTGTACCTGTACTAGTTATTAACATTATATGAAGATTTTATTAGACTTCAATGATAATCAGTTTCATTTTGCGTCCAGGACGCAGCCACAATAATGTAAACAATAAACAAGAATTTTTTTATTTATGATTTTAGTCAACAAAAGCGGAATGCAGGGTCTCCAGCTCCACGTCCAGAACAGAAGAAAGGAGAAGATCGAGGAGCAGAGGTAAGATACCAGATTTTTTTTTTCTGTGCTCTTTTCAAAACCACATCCATCATGTTGTATGATCTGTAGACAGTGTCAAAAAGAGGAGACAGAACTGGAAGTGACAGAAATTAAAATGTTGAGGTTCTCCTTAGGCGTGACAAGGATGGATAAGATTAGGAGTGAGATTTTCAGGGGTACAGCACAGGTTGAACAACTGGGAGATGAAGTTAGAGAGGCCAAACTGAGATGGTTTGAACATGTCCAGAGGAGGGACAGTGGGTGTATTGGTAGAAGGATGTTAGAAATGTAGCTGCCAGGAAAAAGATAGAGGAGACATATGGATGCAGTTCAAGAGAACATGGAGGTGCAATAGTTGGAGTGAGGACACAGGATGCAGAGGACAGAGATAGAGGAGGATGAGTCACTGTGGCGACCCCTGAAGAGGGAACAGCTGAAAGAAGAAGATCCTTGTTATTACAGGGATTACAAACGGTGTGTAAAGTTTAGTCTGCAGTTTATTTCCCTGGTTGTCTTCCTTTCTTTTTTATTTTGAGTGAACACTGTGCTGATCATTTAAAGCACAAATTATTAAACAGAGCCATGTCCTTCCATCTTTAACAGTGTTAAGTACTGGAAGAAAATTAAGTCTAAAATCAATGCAAGCAGTTCCACGTGATGCCTTGTTCTTTTCTGGGTAGTTTGGCACCAAGACAGCCTAATATACAGTCCTACAGCCTCTGGTGTATTTTCGGACAGTAATTTACTAAATTCAGTTGCACAGTATAATATTGACATATGTTTTGGGAAATGTTTATCAGGGCTTTATCAATTCAGTTCAGCACCAAGTCACAACAAAAGTTGTCTCAGGGCACTGTACAGAAACATTTACATACATAAAAAGTCAATTAATGATTATTTTTGTAAAGGAACCAGCAGATTGTGTTGAGTCTTCATTTTGTGACAGTCTCCCATCCTGAGCAAGCACAAAGGCAACAGTAGAAAGGAAAAACTCCCGTTTAACTGGAAGAAACCGCCAGCATAACCCAAAGGGTTTTGTTTTGTTTTTTTAAGATGAAAGGGGTCAACTAAATTTAACGACAGCACAGTCTAGAGCACGTGTCAAACTAAGGCCCGAGGGCCAAATATGGTCCTGGTTAACATCTTATCCGGCTACCAAGATGATATTTCAAAAGTAGCATTTTTATCACTTCTCATTTAACTAAAAACCTGAGCATTATTTAGTGCAAATTTCTCATGACAGTTTGCTAACTTTGAACCCCCCCCCCCCAAAAAAAAAGTAGTTAGAATATTTCCATAATCTTAGATTTTGATGCAGAAAGAGCAACAGCAAACATTAAATAAGGCTGATACAACTTTTGTTGAGGAAGCTTCGATCAAGAAAAGATGTCTGCTTAATGACTGGAGTTAAGGTATTGACTGAATTTGGCCCTTTGTTTTAAACAATTTTTTTTAATTTTGGTCCCATTTTGTAACAGAGTTTGACAACCCTGGTCTAGAGTATAAGCTTTACCAATCTGTGTTTTGGATGAACTGAAGGAACAAGACGAAGGAAAGAAAGAAAGGGGGAAATTTTTCAAATGTGCATTAATTTTGGGGTGAACCAAATTGTGTTTCGTGAAAAGACTGAGCTACCAAAGCTACTAAAAAATCAATTATTTTTATCCAAACTGAGATTTTATGATAAGTTCTTGATAAGTCCTAACAGTTAATAATTTATACTGTGTATTTTTATATGTGTGTGTAGCCAAAATGATCTGAAACCTATTACCTGTTGGGTTTTATTGGATTTTTTCATTAAGATAGTAAGAATAAAGGAAATTAGTTATTGTTTATTATTTCAAGTTTTTTTCCCTATATACCGGTAATAGTTTGTTTTTCAATTAACAAAATCCCATAAGTTATTTGATTTATTGTTCTCTGTAAAGTTCACATTTTGTAATTTGACATTGACAGAAGCTGAGACGATCATAGCTAAAAAAAAAAAAGACAAAATGTGAACTGGTTCTTGTTCGTGTTTTGACTCTGTGCGTTGTTCTTTTTCAGAACGAGAAAAAAGGAAGAGGAAACAAAGCCGTGACAGATCTTCCTCCTCATCCTCCAGTTCCTCGTCATCGTCCTCGTCGTCATCGCCCTCTTCAGGTTCGTCGCATTCCTCCAGCAGCAGTCGGAGCAGCTCGAGCAGCAGCGGTAAGCTCAGTTTAAAATACATTTTAGGCTAGTTAAATGTGTTTTCAGGCTTTTCAGCATTTAATTAGTTTTTTTAGAATGTTGTAACACCTGAAAGACAGAAAATCACATTTAAACAAATACATTTCTCCAGGCTCTTGATTGTTAACTACTCTGGCCGCTTCTGCGAAACACAACTTGCTGCAAATAGCAGAGGATCTGTGAAGCCACAAACAAAAACTCTGCATTAATGTCTGCACCTTGCGGCTGCCTTCTGTTCAGGCAAAGCTAGATAGAAACTACAGTTGTAAAACATTTCTATCAGATAAAGAAGATGGTATTTGTGTTGTTACCATAGCAACTGATACAAATAGGTTTATCTGATCGCTTGCAGATAAAAATGTAGACAGTTTTCCCTGAAGATCCGATTTAAGAAACAATGGGAACAATTGATCTGATTTTCCTCTATGTGTCTCTGCAGTCTGAGAAACTTCTCATAACAGAACAAACATCAGCAGACAGATTTGTCTTAATTTGAGGTCTTTGTTGTTGTTTTCAGACTCTCGCAGTAAATCCAGAAAACAGTCAAAGAAAAAGAAAAAGGAGAAGCACAAAAAGGTAAAAGGACCATGTTTTATTTCTGTACTGCTGAAATCTTTTTGTCTCTTAGTTTGTTTATTTTTTACACATTTTTTTGGTTTATTTACCAGAAAGGAAAGCGAGAAAAGAGGCATAAGCATAAAAAGGACAAGAAATCAAAAGGAAGAGAGAACTCTGGACCTGTTCAGATCTCTAAGGTAACAAAATATTCACTAATATTTATTTTAATGTTCTGATGAAAACTCAGGGTTTTACTTTTTTTTATGTTTACCTGTAAAATGTGTTCGTAATGCAGATATGTATCCTATAAACTGAGTAGTTTTTGATTCATAACCAACATTTATGTAATTTAATTAATTTATTTGTTTATTATTTTTTTAACAAAGCATTTCTATATAAAATAAGAAATACAATCACAAATAAAATGAAAGGCAGGAGAAAGAAGAAAAAATCTTATATCTGCCCCTTTTTACAAAAATTTTTTTTTCAAACAATAATAGTCTTAAAATAACAACCAAATAAACCAACTCCTTCTCGAGCAACATTTCATGCAAATACACATTACGCTATTTCATTTTTTTTTTTTAACAAACCAACTTTGATCATTCTCTTAAACATACTCATTGATCTGGCGAATTAAACTAGTAATTTACAAGATTTGTTCAGTTTAAGTTTGAACTTAACGCTTTTTAACTTTTTCTTTCAGTACTTGAAGGACAAAGAAAAAGGCAAGTACAGCATGATTTCAGGGAAGAAGATAAAGATGAAAGTCAAGAAGTCCAAAAAAGACAAGCAGGCGAGTTCATATTTTCTTTTTCACAGACGCAAACATGTCGTTTTATGCTGCGCTTCATAAATTCTTCCTTTTGTTGACAGATGGATAAAAACCGAGCAGAACTGCTTGAATTCCTCAACTCTACCCTGTGATGCCTGTGGATGCCTCTCCTGTCGGGCATGTCAGCAGAACTCAGGAAGCAACAAGTTTTACTTTCTAGAAGAAGAAACGAATCAGTTTTCTAACAGGAAGTAGAAAAAGGAGTGACTTTTATCACCACAGAGGGGCAGCAGCGAGCTGGACTGAGCCCAGAAGACATTCAGTCCATTAGCAGGCGATTATCTTCAGGTCAGTCTCATAGTCTTTATGTAAGAAGTTGTCTTTGTGATCAGATTAGACATTAAATTTTGTGACTTACCTGCCTCTTACCTGTCAACTCTGCTTCTGGGTGAAACGTGTCACACCTTTAAATAACTTATCCGCCAGTTTAGATACACAATGAAACCACTTTCGTCCATAATGCAAATCAGCCACCATCCAGTCTGTCCTTCATGTCGTCAGTGCTGTAAGAGGTTCCTGTTGCTCTGAGCTTCCTGTGGAAATGTCCATTCTTTATACAAATAATTAGACAACCAATATCCGAGGATATTTTTTCCTCTAAAAGAAAGAGCACTTCCCAAGATTATTCAACTAACTTTAACGCAAGATATTTCATATGTATAAGCCACAGGTGTCCATGTTGTAACATGATATATTTACACAGAAAGATTTATTTTTTACTTTGTTTCCTCCCCTTTTTTATTTATGAATTTTGACATGTTGTTTGACATATCAGGTTTAGCAGATATAAGTGGTATTAGAAAATAAATAAAAATCAGCCCGGTTCAAGTCATCTGTTTAAAACGTCAGCTTATAACCCTGTCCCAACTGAAATCAGACCCAAAAAAAAAGACCATGATACTTATATTTAGTCTGGTGTAATTGTCTTCAAGGAATTAAAATAATTAAAGGTTGCTATAGCTGAAAAAACTTGTCAGCAGTTTTGCTGAATCTAAACTTGATTTTTTTTTTCTTCTAGTTTTAAAGAAGACATGACATCTTTCAGCCAGAGTGCCATCACTGGGTGTGAAATTATAGTTTAAATAATTTATTATGAGAATTGATTGTTTTTAATAATTTGATAAATACAGTTTTTCTTTATTCCTTGTATTCCTTTAAATGTCAGCCATTTTTTCTGCCTTAAAATAAAAAAAATCTTTAAGTTTTGCTTCTATAAACCCAATTGAGAAGCTTTAAATGGATAACTGTGTTAAACTTTTGTTCATGTGACAAAAGAAAAGAGGCAGAAATTAAACTGTTGAAAATATTTTACTTTGAAATGTTTCACAAAAAAACATTCAACATTTATTGACCGTTTCTTCACATTTTTTTGTTCTTTTGAAATGTTTTTGAAAATATAAAAGCCTTAATTTTTCCGACAGTGGACAGCACTTTCTGCAGAGTTCTTGTGCGTCGCTTGAGACACGGAGCGTGACTCGTGCTTTGAATGACTTTAAAGTGAACTACAGTACCTGTTTTAGAAAAGTCTTCCTCATACACAAAACTTCTACTAGAAAAAAAAAAATACTATACAAGTATTTTACTCATTTATTTATATTTTGCTTTAATTTTTTTTAGGTAGTCTGACCTAACAAATAGTTTCTTCTGCAAGAAAAAAGCTTTAAATCACATAATTAACTCCTAAAGGCCAAAGTATTCAGCCATCAAAGCATTTAGACAAACATTTCTACTACATAAGAACAAAGCAAAAGATAATCTCAGGCAACTTGTAAAATGGTTTCAAGTGCTGAAAAACGTGTCAAGGTTCAGAAAATTACCTGTCAGATAAAAGGGGAGGCAGATGTAATTTCTGAGCGGTACTGAAGTGAAAATCTTTCCTTGGCCTGCTTCATAGTGGACATACTGTCCTGTGTCTGAGTCCTGGAGGTTTATTACTCTCACTGAAGTGTCCAGTTGCCGTATCTGTCCTCGAACGCCTCACGTCAGACCACCTTACCACCACTGCTGCTGGGTCCTTTGTATCTGAAGTCGGGCATGCTCCACACCCTCTGCAGCCTGTCCTCCACCTCCACCCCTTTCTCCACATCTTCTGACACGGTCTTCAGTTCGCTCATTCCCGTCCCGTTGGCCACGGCAGAGGTGAGGCCCACCGTGCTCCCAAACGGGTTGATCTTGATCCGGGACTTGAAGTTCATGCTCATGGCGCGCTTGTTGTTCCACTGACGGGTCAGTCGCTGCGCCTCGTGCTCCTCCTTGAGGTGGTCCAGAGTCTCCAGGAGGACAGACCGGAAAAGGCCGGACACCTCGTTCACCTCTGGCTCATTGGACTGCAGAGCATCCCTAAACCTGTGCAAAGCAGTAAGAAAAACAAAAGCAGCTTTTGTTTTTGCTTCTTACCATGAAAGGTGGGAAATCATGTGGTCACCCGAGTGTTTATGGGTGTAATTCATGAACCGCAGGATACATTTTAATACAGTTCCCAGAAAGTAATCACTGGATGCACATCTTCATCTGATTAACTTCATGAGTCAACATTAATCAAGATGGCTGCCACAGCCACATGGCCTTGGTAAGCACAAAAATGGTTCAGCTATGAATGCTGGTGAAGATTATCAGTCATCCAGGACATGATAAAATCAAAAAAGCGTTCAATACAGAAACAACTGGACTTTATTTGTAACAGAAGACGTTTCACTCTTCATCC
>JARVGQ010000210.1:24338818-24349620 GCA_031762355.1 Hypsolebias martinsi
ATTGCTGGACATGGGCACCGGCGACCCCCGTGACCCAAAATGGAAGAAGCGGGTAAAAGATAACGGATGGATGGATGAATTATTTTAATCAACATGGTTTTTTATGTCTTTCCCCCCATAGAAACTCCACATGGTCCATAGAAACTACACTTGGGCCACATACGCTACACCTGGACCGTAGAAACTACACATGTACACACAAGTGTATTGTTTAACATTTGTTTAGCGTTTATCTTAGTGTATATCTTAGATACTTACATACTGCTCCTTTGTATACTTTATATTTTTGCTATTTTGTGGTGTAACTGGGACCTTGAGTACACAGTTTCGTTCCACCTCATGTACCACACGTGATGCGAATGACAATAAAGATACTTGAACTTAAACTTGAAAAACTCTACCTGGACCACATAAACTCCACCTGGACCATAGAAACCACACCTGGACCACATAAACTCCACCTGGCCCATAGAAACTACACTTGGCCCATAGAAACTACACTTGGACCATAGAAACTACACTTGGACCATAGAAACTACACTTGGACCATAGAAACTACACTTGGAACCATAGAAACTACACTTGGGACCATAGAAACTACACTTGGGACCATAGAAACTACACTTGGGACCATAGAAACTACACTTGGACCATAGAAACTACACTTGGATCATAGAAACTACACTTGGACCATAGAAACTACACTTGGACCATAGAAACTACACTTGGACCACAGAAACTACACATGGATCATAGAAACTACACTTGGACCATAGAAACTACACTTGGACCACAGAAACTACACTTGGATCATAACTACACCTGGACCATAGAAACTTCACCTGGACCATAGAAACTACACCTGGACCATAGAAACTACACCTGGACCATAGAAACTACACCTGGATCATAACTACACCTGGACCATAGAAACTTCACCTGGACCATAGAAACTACACCTGGACTACAGAAACTATACCTGGACCATAGAAACTACACCTGGACCATATAAACTTCACCTGGACTATAGAAACTACACCTGGATCATAACTACACCTGGACTCTAGAAACTACACCTGGATCATAACTACACCTGGACCAAAACTATACAACTGGAACAATCACTAGTTATTACTAATTTAGGCCCAACAAATCCACTTTAATAAAAGTAAGTGTGGAAAAGTAATTAGTGATCAAAACAACTAATTTTGCTCAGTCTGAAACTTGTCAAATATTTCAACATGTCACTTTTCTTATTTGAGACAGACAAAAACCTGAGGACACCTGAGCCTTGTTCTACATAGGGCTACGCTTACACTCATAGAATCTGGGGTTACAATATGTAACCAACGTTTTCATGGCTGACTGAGGTTTCCATGGATACAGTGACCCAACAAACAAAAGAGTCCAGTCTCTTCTGATGGTGACCATGTAAGAACTTATGGTTAAAATCGGATTCATGTCAAGGATTCCACTCACCGGTTCTTTGTCTCACATCTCCCGGGCTGTTGTGGTTCCCCACCAGGTTGTTGGTCTCCTCTCCCGCCGACCCGTTCCCAGCCTTCACGGCTTTCTCCCTCTTGCCCTTACCCCCGTGAGAGTGACCCCCGTGGGAGTGGCCGTGGCCTCCGCCGGAGTGGCCGTGGAACAAGCACAGCCCGAGCAGGTTGACCAGAAGCCCCGCGGCGCCGACCCCGACCACCACCAAGGGGCTATCGATCTCGTGGGGCTCGGTGAAGCGCTCGATGGCCTCCAGGACGATGGTGAAGCACAGCGCCGTGAGGAACACGGCGTTGACCAGCGCCCCCATCACCTCCGCGCGGATCCACCCGAACGTGTTCTTGTTGGTCGAGCGGGTTTTCTCGGCGAACCGCACCGCGACCAGAGCCACGACCAGCGCGATGACGTCCGACAGCATGTGGAAGGAGTCCGACAGCATCGACAGCGAGGCGGTGAGACGACTCACCACCACTTCTACCACGAAGAAGCTAAAAGTCAGCGACAGCATACACAGCAAACGGGCTCTGTTGGGCTCGCAGGCCATTTTTAAAAATCTATTCTCTTCCTTTTGTGTCGAAGTTTAGAGTCAGTTCACCGTGTCCTCTCAGTCAGACCCCCCCGGACATCTGTCAACCGTCTGCCGGAGACGATACGACCGACGCTAATATACCAGGCAGCAGCTACACATGAAGACATACGACGAGGAAAAAAAAAATAAAGGAAGTTTCTAGACTTTAGTAACCGTAGACGTCACTACCAGCATATTTTAGACACGTCTGCCGACGAGCTCTAATTTGCAGACGGCTGAAACTTTGCACCCGAGCCGGCAAACTTTCCACACGGAACTTGACAGATTTGGGACCGCCCACGCCAGCTCCTATTGGCTGATAGCATTCAAGACGCGTTACGATTGGCCAAATTTTGCTACTCTCGCAAGTAGGCGGTGCAAAAATGCCGGACAACGGTGGTTGCTACGCACGCTGAACGTATTCTCGCGATAACACAGTATTGAATGTACTGTAATTTGCAGAATCCTGTAATGTAGTAAAAACCGGAATTAAAACAGTGTCTTAATAAAATAAACACAATTGCTGTAGCAATAATAAAAATATATTTGTCTAAATGGTTAAAATGAATTTTAACTCAATTTTTTTGTCCAACAGGCACAAAAATGGATATATGGAGGACATCTTTAATCCAATTAGTTAATCATAAATAAGTATATCTTTTTTTTTTACAATAATAAAAATGTCCTTTCCAATCATTTATTTATCCAGTAAATGACTTCCTGGTGTGAGCAATGCTTGTACAGTATATTCAAATTTTGAACAGGAAACTGATGACCCCTGGTGGGAACAGATCCTGATTAAAGTTTGTGCAGTGCAGTTCTGATCAACCTAATCCTTGTTGAAAATAAAAAAAAAAAAAAAAAAAAAAATATATATATATATATATATATATATATATATATATAGTGATGATTAATGTAAAAGACAATAAAACACTGATGGTCTTTTAAAATTAAATTTATTAACCTGTGTCTTGGGCCACGTATGGCAAACTGAATCACATTAGCTATCATTAGGAATAGTTTTCTGTAATATCAGTTCAGGCGTTTTCCCTAAAATATTCTGCCTTTTCATTATAAATATAGCAAAATATACACATAACTTTGAATCACAATAGCTGCCTGTATAGGTCACACACAAACATATAGCACACTTTACAACTACATAAAACACTTGTGCTTCCCTAGTCATAAAAACAGATTTACATGTAATTCTAAGGATTTGTATTTCACAGTCAGACATTGTGTGACATCAACGGATGCCGAGGATCTGTCTGCTTTTGAACTGGCACATCTTCTCCATTTCATTCAGTTTTTTGGCACGCAGATTAGCAGCCTGGAGTCTCCTCAAGATGAGCTGTGACGTGTCGCTCTGCTGACCGTTCATCTGCAGGTTCTCTTTGCTTTCACTGGCAAAGTGGACCTTCTTCTTTCCAGGTGACAGATTCTCCAAATCTACAGCAAACAGAGCAAAGAGTCAGATGACTCATGATCAAACAGCAGGCTGAGCTTCATCTAAATCAAGCAGTCTTTGCAGGGACGAGATGTTTTAGAGCTCAAGCTGGAGCCTCTAAAATGCAAAATAAATTATTTTAATCAACACGGCACTGGTGTATAAAAACTTTATTTACATGATTACACAAATAAACTTGATTTCATCCGTTAAAACTCCACGCAGACTAATTTGCCCATAAAACCGCAGCTGTCTCAGTGCCTGTCTCGGTTCAGAAAGTCCAAATGTCCCCGTTGGATTCCCATACCTATGTCTGCGCCATAGATCTGTGCCAGGTCCTTCTGCTGCTGCAGACGACTGTACTTCTTCAGCAAACTCTCTGCTCTGAAAGCACAGATATAAGAATGAACAAGTGGTTGTGTTGAATGTGCAGAAAAAAGGGGGTCAAGTGACAGATTGATCCGTTTCCTCTGGAAACTGTTTTACCGTGCAAGCTTCTCGTTGGCCAGTCGCTCACGAGCACACAGCTCCTGCTCTCGCCCTACCATTTAAAAAAAAAAAGGGGGAAATCATTAGTTTTTAATTTAAACAGTATGTTGCATTGCAGCATGTAAACACCAACAGTGAGCCAGGAGTTGTGGGAGAGGAAGTAGATCAACAATCGATTCTGTAAGATGCGACATGAACAAACCTGCTGTTTTGACTACACAGCTACACTCGGACGTTACCAGAATAACCTAGTTTAAGATTACCATAAAACAGCAGAATTACCCTGCAGAATACAGAATTACATTTAGGATTAAAACAAGAACTTTGAGGTTCCCAACCATGGTCCTTGAGGAACGCCATCCTGCATGTTTTAGTCGTTTCTCTGCTCCAACACACCAGATTCAGGGGTTTTATTACTTCCTCAAGTTCTGCCAAAGCCTGGTGAACACTCATTCATTCAAATCAGGTGTGAAGCAGGTAAACAACTAAAACATGCAGGATGGTGTTCCTCAAGGACCAGTGTTGGGAGCCATTGCGTTTAAACAAAACAAAACAAAACAAAAAAAATGCTGTTTGGGTAAAAAAACAAACAAACAAAAAAACAGTTACAAATAACATTTTAAAGTTTTAGCAGCTTTTAAAACAGGCTGCAGGTCGGTGGTAAAATCTTGCTTCTGATAAAGTTGGGACGCTACACGTTTATTTAACATAGTACACTACTAAATTTAAACTTGCAACCTTGAACTACGACAAATGGATCAGAGTCGCTCACAAGTTCTCCTAACTAAAGTCTCAAAGCCTGAAGGTTTGAATGTTGTAAGATTCTGGTCCTGTTCAGACTTTATTCAGGATTTCGGCAGCTGAGGAGTTACCTTCACCTTTGCTGTTCAGCATCAATGATTTCTAACAGGAAGTTAAAATGTTTTGCTTTTAAATACTCAGCTTTTTAGGCTCATTATTGCTGGCAGCTAAAAGGTGAAAATGTTTTTTTCTGTTACGTCGTGAACGGGTTTCAGGACGGGTTTCAACAAAACTTTCAGGAAATAACCAAACTGATCTTAGAAAATACGAAAACTGCTTTAATTCAAATCAGTTTTTAAACAAACGTGTTGAAATATAGCAATAACTGTTTGAATCAACTGTGTCTGTTAGCAAAATATATTTGGAATCATTTAACTTATTTTAATAAAATAAATCATTAGATGTGCATTTACGACTGATTAGCTTTTGAAATCACACCAAATCAAGATGGTCGCTACAGCTAACTGAACTTAGCCAACATAAAACAGCTGTAACTCAAGTCAGTTTTACAAATGTGAGCTTAAGTTTGACGTGGTGGTAGCTGAGAGTCATCAACCCATGCTTTATGGAAAGTTGAACCAAAATAGCAACAAGTGTGGCTCAATAAAAGCTGACGTGTGAAGTCTTACGCTCCAGTCTCTCCTCTCGGTCCTTGAGGGCCCGCTCTCTGTCCCGCAGCACCTGCTCCCTGAGTCTGAGCTCTGCAGCCGGGGGAGACGCTTCAGGCGACTTGTTAGGGGGACAGTCAGAGTCCGGAGACCTCCTCTGGGCCTGCACCTGTGCCCTCCTTTGCTCCTCGGCGACCATGTCGCTCAACAGGCTGCTCTGGAGGATGGACTCCACAGAAGGCCTCAGGTAGTCCTGTTATCAAAGAGTATCGATGTTCCGTCAGCACTAAAGCAGTTCCTGTAAAAACCATGAACAGAGTTAAACATCTCCAACCTTCAGGTTGAGCATTTTGCTGAGCAGAGAGTTCAGTTCCTCGGAGTAGCGGTATGGGATCCTCCTGAACCTCCCCTCTCTGATCTTCTCTGCCAACTCTTTCTGGTTGTACGCAGTGAATGGAGGCCTGAATGGGGAACAAATCCAGGGGAAACCGTCAAACCTGCTGAGCCGATCTGCTGGAATAAGGGAAGTGTGTGGAAAACTTACGATAAAGCACAAAGTTCATAAAGCAAACATCCCAGGGACCAAATATCGGACTTTTCGTTGTACGACATCCTGTTGATTTGTTCCTGTAAGATCAGAGGAAAGCAGAGAGGTTTTTCTTCTGATGTATAAAGGGTTTTCTTCCTTTTTTTGCAGGTCTATCCAATTTATAAGTAGTCAGTGTGTTACTCGCAGCAGAATCAGGGAAGGTTTCTGACAAGTTTCCTCAGTCAGGAGAAATCAGCTGAAGTCTTGAAGCAGACGTTATCATATAGATTAATGTGAGAATTTCTTTTTTAATCAACCTACCGGTACATTTTCAAACTTTAACTATTCTATTATCGGATCATTCAGCTCGAGGGAGAATAGTGTGCTAATACTTTTTAGTAACTTTTCAAAATATTTAAATTTATTTACAAAAATGACACGTTTGAAACATGAGGTTTCTTCAATTCCTTCAAAAACATTTTCTCTTTAAAATCTACTTCAGCAAACTTGCTGTACTTTTATCTCCTTAGGCTCCCGTTAGCATTTAGCCACTGCTTGGCTCCTTTTAGCTACGATTTTGTCAATTATAGCTTTTGTTTTTTTGGCTATGGTTTTGCTGAGTTTAGCTTTTAGCTATACTGTAGTTTTGTCTTTATCTTACCTAATAAAATTAATAACATTTGGAAACTGTTTAGCTGAGTTTAGTTTTCAGCTACAGTTTTGTTGATTTTAGCTGTTAACTACATTTCAGCAAATTAAAGGTTTTAGCATCTGTTTTGCTAGATTTAGAAATTAGCTACTGTTTTACTCATTTTTGGCTGTTTCCTTTTGTTCTGCTCTTTTAGCTTATGTTTTTGCTAATACAGTATAACTTTTAGCTACTTTTTTCAGAATTTGGGTTTTAGCCTAAAGTTTTGCTGATTGCAGCTTTTAGATACAATTTAGCCAATTTTAATTTTCAGTTTCTGTTCTGCTGGTTTGAGCTGTTCACAGTTTAGCTTAATTTGTTTCACATTCTGCTTGATTTAATTTGTGTTCGGTGTGTTTTAGCTCTTATTCAGTTTCAGCTGCTTCAACAAAGTCTCGCAGTATTTTCACAGAAAACCCAAACAGGTCCAGCCGGAGGGTTTAAATTAAACTTTACGTTGTCTTCCGTTGGAAAACTGCTTTGTGTTGCACAAATCCAGTCTGATGTAAAAGTGATGAATATTCATAATTCATAAACAAAACCCTGAACAATAAGTCAGAATTATTCCCCTAATCAAGATGCTGGTTGCATCATGGCACCTACAGGAGACATGTAGTACGGCGTCCCAACAAACGTCTTTGCAAAGCTGGTGTCGTGGTTCAGAATCCGGGCCAGGCCGAAGTCTCCGAGCTTCACGTTCTGCTTGACGTCGAGGAAGATGTTGGCTGGTTTCAGGTCCCGGTGAAGGACCGTGGCCCTGCCGTCGCTCCGCCTGTGACACTCCTTCAGGGCCAAGGTGAGCTGCGCCATCACCCGCAGGATGAACCGCTCCTCCAAATAACGCCTGCAGGGATTCAAACCAGTGACCCTGGGAGCAGAAACCCGTTCACTCACAGAACCGGAGCACGGTTACCTCTCCTTGATGCACCGGCTGATGAGGCAGGACAGGTCCCCTCCTTCACAGAACTCCATGACGATGTAGAGCGTGGCGTTGGTGCGGTCTATGATGCGGTCGTAGTACCTCACAATGTTCGGGTGTTTGAGCTCCCTCAGCAGGTTGACCTCTGACACAAGCATCTGCTTCTCGCTCTCCGCCATGGAACCATAGTCCAGTTCCTTCCACACCAGAATCTACACAACAGAAGCACTTTAGCTGAAACTTTATTAATAAGACTTGAGTTTTGTTCTGAAGTCCTGTTCTATCTACTCTGACTTACACATGGATTTAATTTATTCTGAAAAGCCCATAAAACACACACATTACTGGACGAGATTATACAATATATATGATATATATTATATACCATACCATTTTATTTATAGAGCACTTAAAACAGCGACAAGGCCAAACAAAGTGCTGTACAAACAAACAAACAAACAACAGGCAACACACACAATGAAGTAAAAAAACAGAATATAGACATAAAATCGTCACAGACAATAAATATAACGACCAAACACAGATCATCAGGTGTTGAAAGCAACGGAGTAGTAGTGGGTCTTAATGGGATCCCCCGTCCTGAAGGTGCTGGGAAGCTACCATCTCTTCTTCCAGCAAAAATTCCAGTGCACAGGCACCAAACCAAGGGGCTGTAAGTAGATCCACCTCAGCCCAGCAACTCATGATGGGCAACCCCAGGGTGGTCCAGCCACTCTGAGGAGCTTGGATCCAAAGTTCACACCATGTGTCGAGGTGAGCCAGACTATAACTAGTCTATACCTCCTAACCTCACACACAGGCTCCTTCTCATCAGCGAGGTGATGTTCCATGTCCCAAGAGTCTGTTTCCTAAGCTAGGGTCAGAGCACCAAGGCAGGTGATGAACCCACATGAAAGCGATACAATGTAGCGTCAACGTTCATGCTCAACCGTCCAGGTTAAAAAAAGTGTTAGGTCATCTGGACGGTTTCTTTTTTTTGTTGAGACGTTTCGTCTTTCATCCAAAGGACTTCATCAGTCCGAGAAGCAACAAACCACTTTTTGTGGGACAGAGTTTGTTGGTGGCTCCTCGGACTGATGGAGTCCTTTGGATGAAGGACGAAATGTCTCAACAAAAAAAGAAACTGTCCAGATGAACTTTGTTGAATGTCATGTAACAATCTGTCTTTTCACACAATAAACCCAACAAGTTTAATAAAAAAAATTGGGAGGTTGTGTAAAATAAATATCCATATCCACATAAATAACCATCCATCATCTTTTGCCCACGTCTTCCTTTTCGGGTGGTGGGAGGTCACTGGTGTCCATATCCAGCAGGCCCTATGTGAGAGGAGGGGGACACCTGGACACGTCTTCAGTCCATCACAGGGACAATTCAAAAGGTGCTTCTTGTTCAAGTCGCTGAACGTATAAAGTGTTTCTGTAAATGTGTTGCAGTGTTTCAGTTTCTGAGTCATCCAGAACTCTGAGCTGTTGCTAACTACCACTTTATTCAGTCTAATTGGAAACACGAAGGACAAACAGCACAAAAGCTGAAAGTGGCTGCTGCAGAGACTTTCTGTCTGCAGAGACTTTCTGTCTGCAGAGTCTTTCTGTCTGCAGTCTTTCTGTCTGCAGAGTCTTTCTGTCTGCAGAGTCTTTCTGTCTGCAGAGACTTTCTGTCTGCAGAGACTTTCTGTCTGGAGAGACTTTCTGTCTGCAGAGACTTTCACCTTTTCAGTCACAAAACTGGTTTTATTTTTCACCCGTGGCTAACCGTGACTTTCAGCTTGGATGAAATACATTGTGCAATGTGTGCATCTGAATTAAAACATGTTGCACTAATAAATATCTTTTTTTTAATGCCATCATTTAGACAGTACAATGTCTTAATGATGCAGTCAAGTGCAACATGAAAATTAAAGAAATTGCACTGAAAAGTGAGCTACTTTAATATAAACAGAAAATTGTCCATTTAAGTTTACATGAAGTGTTTTACTTTCATTACAAAGAATAATAATAACATATCAGTAATATCTGTGGGTTATTGCCAACATTTCATATTTCTTTGGTCCTGTTTATAGTGTTTTGTTTCACTGCAACATCTTTAAATAATTATTTGTTGTCTGTGCGTCCATCCTAAGATTACATGAGACGTGCATAAAGAGATCAGATGAACAGAAGTCAAAGATGATGGCGAGCAGTTCTTCATGAACTGCCAAATTCAAGAAAACTGTTTAATGGAAGAGGATTTGTACTCCAAGTGTTCCTCGGCTGTTTATTAGGCAGCCTGGGTGCTTCTGCAGATGAAACGACCAGATAAGCACTTTCTTCTTTATTTACAGGTTTGCAATGTTCAAAACTCCACAAAAACAAGTGATTTATGAACAACTAGCCATCAAGTGGTACTCAAAGCTCTTACGGTTCCTTTGTGGTGGTCCAACTTAACTCATGGTGTCTTCAAACGTGCTGTCCTCCCAGAACAACGTGACCTTCAGAGTGTCTCAACAAGTTGTGGCTGAGACTCCAGCAGTTTCTGTTTGACGCCACGTTGCAGCAGCTCCTGGGTGGCAGTGAGGAGTTTCTCCTCCTCAGCTGGAGCTCATATTTCTAACGAGCCAACTGTTGTACTCAAAGACCAAAGCTGCCAGAGGACAATGCTGAGATGTTGCTTCCTGCATGGTCTTCAGTGAGAGGCCAGGGTTCCTATAGTGCCATCTGAGAAATGAAGAGTTAATCCTGTTTTCCTTGTGCTTCTCACAGATGAGAATCTGTTTTCAGTATCCTCCAAGTTTGTCCTCCAGCCTGAGTTTGTCTTGGACCCATCAACCTAACGTGCCCCCGCTGAGACGCTCCAGACTGGTGCAAAAGAAAGTTAAATCTTGGACCATCAACCTAAGATTAGACTTTTTCATACACTTACCTCTACATCCTGGTCCGACCAGCCATTCTCCTACACCGACCTGTGGACCTTACCTACCATACTCCCCTTCCTGGAACCTGGACTCATGAACCCTCATGTCCAGGCCTGAAACCACTACAACCTGAGTAAGACCGGAGTTTTTACAAAGCCTTCCAGAAGATTCTGTCCAGATAAAATACCATCTTCATTCTGCATCCACAGATAGTTACCCGTGTCCTCCTGATTCCAGCCGCTTGTAAATAAATGAACCAGTTCTGATAACTCTCAATCTGGTCATCTGGACAGTTTCTTTTTAGTAGAAACGTTTCACCCTCACTCCAGAGGG
>JARVGQ010000210.1:24374008-24389552 GCA_031762355.1 Hypsolebias martinsi
ATCCTATGTCCATCCATCCATCCATCCATCCATCCATCCATCCATCCATCCAGCCAGCCAGCCAGCCATACATCCTTTCATATGTCCTTCCATCTATTCATCCATCTGTCCATCTGTCTGTCCGTCCATCCATCCAACCATCCATAAGTCCTTCATTCCATCCATCCAGCCAATCATCCATCCATACATACATACATCCTATGTCCATCCATCATCCATCCATCCATCCATCCATCCATCCAGCCAGCCATACATCCATTCATATGTCCTTCCATCTATTCATCCATCCATCCATCTCTGTCCGTCCATCCATCCATCCATCCATCCATCCATCATCTTTACCCACTTCCTTTTAAATACTTGTACAAATTGTATTATTTTAATACCCTTAGCTTTTTTAGATGTATTATTTTAAATTAATGAGAATTTCAGAAGCTCTTTATATTTGGTTGATTCTGACACTGCGCAGCTTCCAACTTGCAGATTTTTGTTTCTGCTCCAAGCTTGCAAAGGTAAGAAACTGACTGATCTGGACTCCGGCTGTAAAAGTCTGCCCACTCCACGAGAACTCTGGAGAAATGCCAGTCATTGTTTGGTGCCTCTATAAGGGCTAAAATCTGTGGCAGGAAATTCCTACAGAGTTTACAATCCAGACTGGTTCTGGAAACAAAGTGTCCTGCCCAGCTTTATTTATTTATTTATTTATTTATTTTATAATAAAAATCATACAAATAAAAAAACATCATATACTGTAGTATGCATCGTTCTAGCATGCTAACACCGCTCAAAAAGCTAAAAATACCAATTTTTCCTCTTAATCCTACAATGAGTAGCAGTTGCATAAAACAAAACAGTTAAGGAAAACTAAAACTCCATCCTTCTTTTGTACATCTGCACTGCAGTGGTTGTCCTTTTCCCCCCCTTAAAGGAAATAAAAGATACTTAACCAAACCACAAACTTGACATTGACCCTTCAAGACGCTTGCTTGCAGAATACCAAGAGCCCTTATCTGCTGTGAGAGGGAAGTCGACCAGCGGGTAGAGTCCAGTCACTAATTGCTCCATTTAGTCTTTCACTCACTTCCTCTATGTCAAGACCGTCTTTGTTCCAGAAAATGGTTTGGTGCAAAACAAAAGACAGGACACAAACTAAACAGATGGACAAGGGTTCAAACAGAAAGAGAACTGCTTGGAAAACTACTTTATTCCCCAACGTACAAATATATCCAGCATATTTACGGTAATAAAAACTAGATTAAAGCTCTCTGTTTTCTACCCTGTCATGCATGATCATTAATACTTTAAGACACTATGGCTGCTTGTAAAAGCTTTAAAATTCAGTAAAGAAGAGTGTTTTAATTCCCTCACACAAGTCTAAAGAGGTGCTGATGATTCAGCTTTATGATACAAAACCTGTCAATTTCTTAACAACGATATATCTGTTATTTAGTAAAAAAAAAAAAAAAAAAAAATGGATGAGGGGGCTGATGTGGCAATATCTTATCTTTAGTCTGCTTTACTCACAAAGGAACCTGAAACCTCCCTTTACCCGGCAAACATATTTCCCCCTCTGCCCTCGCTTTTATCTTTGTGTATACGTGGCTTGAGCGATGTCACCCTGTCATGGTGACTGTATACCTCTGTTATCAGTGCAAAGATCAGGTGGAAGAGGCAATAAAACCACTGTTACAGGTAGAAAGGGTCCATAGGCCACAGCTGACTGGGTGGTTGCACTGATGTCAGCACGGCCTCTGTTTAGGATGGTTCACGGTCAGGGTCGTTTTAACTGGAAGCACTTATCACTCATCAAACAACTGAAAAAACATTGACAAATGTCACTCTGAAGTTAATGTAATTTAACTTTTTCTTCCACTGTGTGCACACGAGAAACAAATTGCATTTGTAAAGAAAATACAGTAATGTATATATGATTTTTTACAGTCAGGTTATGGCGGCGGCCTTCTTGAACTTGACTTCCTGAAAGTTTAATTATAATGAAATTATAAAATGTTGCTAGCACAAAGATAGTGTTTAAATAGTTAAAGACAATTTTAATCTTGTGCAATTTATTAGTGCTCAGAAGATGTGTTGGGAATTACTCTCAGCCACTACCCAAATTTTAACTCAATATCTGCTTAATTAAGTTTTAGCCATTTCTTTCAAGTTCAGTTGGCTGTGGCAACCATCTTGGATTGGGCTGACTCCAACTGTTGTAAATGCATGTCCATTAATTATTTTTTTTAATTTGTTAAGTAGTTCATGATATTTTAATAACAGAGACACACTAAAACATTACCGGTACTGTTCATTTTCTAAGTGAAAAAGTTTATTTTAGAACAGAAAAAGAATACCCATGAAGTAGAAACAATCGGCCTAATTTCAGCACATCTGAAAAATCCATTGACTTTTTGATGTTTCCTCTATTTGTGCGTCTTTTCTTATTGTGTGAATGTTTATGAAGCATTCACTCTATTGTGATCCATTTTTCTCATGTAAGTTTTTCAGGATTATTCTCGTCAAATTTAAACATTTGTTCATCTACTTTCAGCTAATTTCAGCTGGGTTTTCAGCTGTTTTGTGCTCCTTTCAGCTTTTTTCTGCTAATTAAAACGTTTTTGTGCTTGTTCTAACTTATATGAGCTAATTTCCACTGTTATGCTCCTTTCAGCTTATTTCTCAAAGTTTTAGCTTTTTCTGCTATTTCAGCTACATTTAGCTGTATTTATGCTAATTTTAGCATTTTCAGCTACCTCCAAATTTTTTGCAATCATTTCAACATTTTACAGCCTAATTCAGCAAAAATGTGCTCTCCACTTCCTTCTGGTAATTTAAGCTTCTTTCTGTCTTTTTAGCCACTTTTCAGTTTTTTTTTTTTTGTGTGCTACTTTCAGCTTTTTTAAGATCATTTCTACTTTTTGGTGCTAATTTCTGTGACTTTCAGCCTAATTGGGCAAACGTGTTATTTCTGCTCTCTTCTTTTGGTTTAAGCTTGTTCTACCTTTTCAGTGTTTCTTTAGCTAATTTCATCTGTTTTCGGATCATGGTAATTTCTGCTACTTTCAGCCTAATTAGCTTCTTGATGCTAATTTGAGCTTGTTACGTTCCTTTCAGCCCTTTTCTGCTGTTTTCATGCTACTTTCAGCTTTTCCAGCTAATTACATTATTTTAGCTAATTTCAGCTTCCTTCTGGTAGTTTAAGCTTCTTTCTGCCTTTTCAGCAAATTTCTTTTTTTTTAAATCAAATTTCCTATTTTTATGCTAATTTCTGCCTATTTAAACCGAATACAGCAAATATGTGTTCTTTCTGATTTGTTTTACTAAATTAGGCTTGTTATTTCATTTTAGCTACATTTCACTGTATATTTTGCTGGAAATGCAATTTCTCTAGTTTAATTTATCACTCAAATTTATTCGTTATGGTTTGATAACCAGTTTTTACGTATGCACTAATTTTACAAAAGCATTAGTAAAATTTACATTTTTTACTTTTTGTCCAAATGGTATTGTTTGTAACAAGTAATAATTATGTTAATTGCCTGAATATAAACGCAGGCAATTCAGTTTTAAAGGAGTACTTCTACACTGAGATTCTGCTCCTTTTTACTCAAGTATTTGTCCTCAACAATGCTAATGAGCTTTCAGCTCTGGAGGAGAGTTTTCCATCAAATGACGGTTGTATAGGTGAAGGATGGCATCAATAATGTGTTTCTATGGCGACACAATCATTATGAAGACCTCATCCTTGGAGGAACAATAGTCCAACCATTCATTAATTATCCCAAGACACCATTTCTAATAACCCACACTCGTTGTAACATGAGTAAAACATAAGAGACATCGATTCTGAATCAAACGTTGGGGAGGCCAATTAGCACAAAACGGACAAAACAGAGAGGAAATCTTGGCTTTGATTTAAATCTCATTAAGGAGAAAGTGCCCAGAAAAACCAACTCCCTTGTGCGTTTTAACAACAAAGTATTTATGGCTGCAAGCAGGGCAACTCTGGGTTTGCATCTAAAAAAAGAGCCAGGTGTGCAGCTCAAAAGCTGCCGTGTGATGACCAGGCAGAGTCCGGTTCCATAAATCATGCCACCCATCAGATTTTCTCAAACAGCAGCTTTTCGAAAAACACGCAGCAGCAGAAGAAAAGCACACACAAGAGAAGGTGCATTTAAAAGAAAACTGATTTTTTTTAACACCCACTTCTGCCCTGGTTCGGCCTCTGTACTCCCACCTAGCTTTCCCATCTGCCATTCATAGAGGGCTTATGATGCTGCAATCTGGGAGGCTGAGATTATACGAGGAGAGGGCAGGAGATGCTGCGAGGGAGGGTGGAGCTGACGGCTGAGGGCCGGAAGAGAAGAGGGAGGATTTGACAAAGTGGAGAGCCCTCAGCATAGATTCATCCAGAATATTAGTCAATACTCAGCTGCTTATTGTGAAGCTGGGGCTCAGGAACAGATGCAATCAGTAAAAGCCTCACAAGATACACCAGGAATACAAAAGCCGACAGCAGTTAACTACCAAAGTGAAACACCACTGGATTTCAGGCCCGGCTCTAATAAAGTGACTTGTCCGTCATTTTAGCTGACAGCATGAAAACCTACGTGAGTTTTATGCAAAAATATGTGGAAACAAGTCAACATTTTGTTTTAATTCAAGAAAAAATACAAGAAGAAAAGAGACCACTCAAGACAAGTACCGGTAAACAAAAATGTCTCCAATTTAAAGCTAATTGGACTTTTTCTGTATAAAGAAGAATTTTGGTCAGGGACAGTCCAAAATCACAAAATTCCCGTTAAGGATCAACATCTGGCTCTCTGCTAAGATGGAGGAACATTCATGATGTAACAACGGTCTATTGTCGTTTTATTTGGATGGATGGATAAGTGAGAATGGGGATGTGGAAGGGCAGGCCTACAATAAAGAAAACTTGCAATACCATAGATGGAGTGACGACGGTACACAATTCCCAGTACGCTACAGTTTCACTCTAGTGAGGACCACCAGTGGGTAATAAAGGAAACTGAGGATAGTTGTTTGGTGGTGCTAGGAATAGCCACTTAAATCTATTCAGGAACAGCACTGAGACAAAATGCAGGATTTTGTTCCATGACTACTTCTTCCTTTGCGTACACGAGACTCCTTGGTTAGTCACAGCTGACATCCAACCACTGCTACAAAGCTCTGTGCTCCTTTGTTTAAAACTGCCTTGTCTATTTTTAATATACAGGAGTTCCTTGCTACTTTGCGGTTCATCTTTCTCAGACTCGCTCTTTCACAGTTTTTCAATGATTATCAAATTTACTATCACTCATGTGATTGGGATGGTCCAGGTTAACCAAAAAAAAACAAAACAAAAAAAAAAAAAAAAACAAAGCGTAGACATTTTGTAGTTTTCATTCAATAAACCTATTAACGCCAGTCAAAAGAACTACACTACCCAGAAGCCAACAGTGCTTCCGGCCGCTGCTTTCTGCCCATATGGAGGGAAAGTTTTGCAACGCAAAGTCAGAAGTAACAATTTATCTATTAAGCTCACAGAACTAACAGGAAAGTTACAAATGATCCTGAAGCTCAATTATCCACGCACACATCAACCTGGACGGGGCGGTGGGCTTTGTTGCTGCAGGGTGGGTCTGCAGAACCAGAACTGAACGCGGCTGGAACCAAGCTGCTGCTCTGCAGAGCTGATGAGTAAAATTTTGCAGTACTGTACAGTACATGTATGTATGTTATTAAAATTACATAGGTTTAAGAGTTTGGAACATTGCAAGTGTCAGAAGGATTTATAAAGCCTTAAAATACAACAACAACAACAACAAGTGCTATGCGTTGTCATCATTGTGTGTTTCAGTACAATGGCAAAATTAATTCTCTACATTTAAGCCATCGTACCTGGGATACACCCAGTGGGCAGCTATGTAAGTGCTTGAGAAGCATTAGGTACTAGGTGTCTTACACCAAAACATTTGGGAATGACTAGGAATCAAACATGAGACTATCAGGTCTTGAGTCGGCTGCCCTGCCTCTACTCAATCTCAGCCGCCCCGTATATACTAACATAAACATAGCGTTCCTACTTAACGGTTTTTCACCCATCGTGGGGCTGTCTGGAATGTAACCCCCCACGATAATGGTAAATGGACTGTACTTATATAGCACCTTTATATCTTATCAGTTCCCATCAATATCAAGTATCTCAATAATTTCTTGCGGGATCAATAAAGTTTTATCTTATCAAGATACTCAAAGAGTTTTACACTACAGTCTGTGCCCTCATTTACCCATTCATACAGCACTCTACTATTTCTGTACCAAGACTAACCAGAGCTTTACCACATTCATACACCGATGGGACACACACTGGAGACACTGGAGGTTTTTGGTGTCTTGCCCAGGGACACTTTGGCATGTGACAGCTGGTGGAATCGAACCCCCAACTCTTGCATTGGAGGACGACTGCTCTAACCACTTAGTCACAGCTGCCTCATTATCGCCATAATTGAGGGACTACTGTATATATAATTTTTAATGACATGGAAATAAATATCACTGTTATAAGCTATGACGCCTAAATACCGTACTCTAAAAGAAATGGGTAAAATCCATGTTATGTTTCTCAAAATATAAGGAGTAGAACAAAATCCATACAGCTAACTCTGCCTCTTCATTAAGCCAATGCATTTTCAATGAATGTTAACAATTTCTAAACTGTTTTTAATTTTGTAAAACAGATTGAATGAACATGACTATTGTAAAGGCTGCTGGTTGAAGTCAGTGAACCGCTGTAATCATAGCGTAATGTAACACGGGAGGACTCGCTGTTGCAGTTCTTCGAAATTTAAAGTGTCAGTCAAAAATTGCGTTATGAAGATGGAAAAAAAAAACGTATACATGTCGCTTCGGCGTATTCATTCAACCTTTATTTAGGCAGGTTAATCCCATTGAGCCTCGAGGACTCATTTACGAGAGACCTGGATAAAAAGTTGCAGGACTGACAAATCTATGCAAAAAAAAAAAAAACCTGCTAATTATACACCGGAAAATATGGTAATTATGTTAAAGCCAACTTTAGAGCTATACTGTGGGTTTGAGACTTTAAAAGCCACGCTGAAGGAGAGTAAAGACCAACACCTGCCTGTCTGCAGCTAACAGACAACTTTACAAACTTTAATTGAAGACAAATTTAGACAACTTCCTGCTCTCCTACTCAGTTTTGACCTTGTCCTCCCACTTGTGCCATCTTGTTTGCAATGTATGGCCACTGCTCTGCCTATAAAGAGCTGTGAACTGGAATGTAACATCTCAAGTTTATCGCTTAAAATAATCTGCCGGCATAAAGTGAATAAAATTTACTGTCACGGTAGGGAACTGGCCATTACTGCCACAGCAGAAACACTGCTGTGGGGCGGCACACTTGTCTAACCTCCTTTGCCTTCACTACAGTGTATCACGTTGCTTAGCCCCCCTGGTGTTCCCTTGATCAGCAGGCACAATAATCCCTGTGTTGACTCTGCACCTGTACCAGCGTGGGTCTAACTCCTTCATGATCAGCATCGTCTACGTGGATGGAGTGTGCACGCAGCTGTGCTTGGGTGGCTTCCCGTCTATCCCGGAGCGGCAAAGCTGCTGACCTAGCAAGAAAGGCTGATTGTATCGATGGCTGATTAAAGCGCCCCGCAGGAAGGTTGGAACTACAGCTTTCACTGCTCTAATTACAGACTTAATGAGTCCTCAGGTTTTTAGCCCGAGTGGACGGAGAATCCTCCAGAGATGGGCATGTGAGCCAGGCTTCATAAATCACCCCACCTTTTTTTTTTCCCAAGTCCTACCTATCCCATTCTGCACGCTGAGGTGCAAACACATGGAAGGTTACGTCATACCGACTTGTACCCAATGATCTTGGAGCTTTCCTGACAACATTTATTTTGAACAGAGTCCACAGAGAAACTAACCGTGGCTGACCCTCACCGTGGTCTCAGGTGGGTACAAAGGACAACAGAGGAGAAGCTGCACGGTAATAAGAACAAGACAACATAAAACAAAATCGCCTCGTTAGATACAACACGTGACATGATCCCACAAGACAATTTTCAAAGGATACACTGTAATATCAGCTTCACCTCTTCAGACGTTTCATTTACAGACATTAATCAGTCAGGCAGTAATACTGCAGCACCAGATCAGACAGCCCAGAAAAGTACTCTCTCAGAAACTATGCAACCACAACTATGTGTCATGGACAGCGGGTGATTGTGTTTAGTATTAGAAACTGTCAAAAATTAAATAAAATAAAAAGACGACCGCAGCTAATTTGGACCTCATCAGGCTGCTGCCTATGTGAAGGTTTGGTTCGTGCTTGGAGGACTCAAAATCAGCTAATTTACGAACTAAACCTCAAGTTGGAAGTGATTTGAATCGCAGGCCACCTGCGGCTTTGGGACTCGTCAGCATGAAAACGACCTTGAAGAGGCTCGTAAGCATGGACCAGTAGAATGTACCCTAATCTGGCCATTTCGGGCCTTGGAAGTACCAGTAGACTCAAAGGTTGACAAGGAAAAACAACAGTCTGCCTGAATAAGTCAACAATTGTGGTTATCTGAATCTGACTCCCCGGTTGGCCTCGAAACAGGCTGACTTATCAATTTCTCTTGGAAATGTGTAAACTAAGGAAAAGCTTAGTCTATCACCCCCCCTCCGTGGAGGCTTATCAGAACTGTACTGGCTGACCATCATCGTATCAAGACAATGGACTATCTGTAGTGCTTCACGGACCGCCTCATTGTAAATGCACATGTAACGTGATCATAAATGTGCTTGCTGGCAGTTTTTTTGATGTCTTAAATCATGTCCTGTTAGGACAAGGTGTGAAGAGATCTTTTTTGTAATGCCACTCTCCTCTCCTAATGGTTTTGTCCCTTTCTCTATCTAAAAAATGTATTCTGAAAAAGATAAGAAGGCCGCGCTTTATAGCAGCAGCTTCATGCACTCCGCCCATCTTTCGGAGGACTGTACGGACATATTCTCGTTGTATCTCAGTGCAATGATAATAAAGCTTATTCTGATGTTACTGACAGTCATTAATCGTTTACTTTATTTTGCATAAGGACAATAATTCGTCTTTGAAAGTGAGATCTGAAGCAAAGACTGCAGACCCACTAACAAATAACTGTCAGACCTTGAATAAAAAAAAAGTTTAATCGATTACACAAGTAAATAACATGTCAATACCCATTTCAGATCACTGCCGTTTGAGGCATTTTACCAACAAGAACTTTAAGAAGTGTGAAGTTTGTGGACACTTCAACACTAACAAGCACAAGTTCAGAGTAGGGCTGGATGATATGGCCAAAACTTTTATCACAATATATTTCTTAATTTCTGTCGATAACTATATACAGGTGGTCCCCGAGTTACGAATGAGTTCCGTTCCTACACCCCGTTCGTAACCCGATTTTGTGGTAAGTTGGAGCGTACCTACGCGGCGGCCGTAACTCCGGATTTTTGCCGTAAGTCGGAAAAAGAACGGTAAACGGCGTTTTAAACACGTTTTTTTCAATGTAACACAACACCAGCGCACTTAAAATGTCGTTTTACTGTATTTTCAAGCAGTTAGCTAACAAAGTACCCTCAAAAAAATCAAAAAACACATAAAATACCGCATAAAAAAGTCAATGGGCGATGTGATGATGTCACTGGGGGCAGCACCGTAAGTCCGAAATGCCGTAAGTCGGGGGGGAGGGTTAACTCAAGGACTGCCTGTACTGTAATTTGATATTGAGATAAACAGTATAAAAGCCTCAGAAAAACTGTACAAACAGTACAAATAAATTAATGGTCACCTTTTATTTGTATTTAACCTTCTAAAAAAATTGCAGTCACTGTCAAATAAACATAAAACTCTAAATTTTGTCAGCATTAATAGTTTTCAACGTGAACAGAAAAAGAAATGCGTCAGTGAAAATGCAAAAATGGGCTTAAAACTCATATCACAGTTATTGAATAAAAGTATATTGTGACGTATATCGATATTGAATTATTGTCCAGCCCTAGCTCAGAGTCAAAAGGTCTCCATGTACCGTATTTTCCGGACTATAAGTAGCACTTTTTTTCATAGTTTGGCCAGTCCTGCGACTTATAGGCCGAAGCAATTTATATACGTTTTTTCCCTATTTATGATGCAATTTTTGACTCATGCGTTAAATGTTTATTCATACTGACATGAACCAAACAGTAAACATTAACATTTGCAGCGGCGAGAGGGTCCTCTATGCTTTTGACAACTAAATGTTGTTCCTCTTCCGCTAACCCTACCCCAAAGATTCACTTAGAGACAACTGAGAAAAACTTAACACAAGTAAAATGCCTCAAAAGGGATGTGGAATGAGATTGGTGAATTTACCAGTAAATTGCTTGTTGGACTCGTTGGCTTGTTATGCTAATTAAGCCTGTTCAGGATCCAAGGTATGTTCTGTGTGTTGTTATTATTTCAGATTAAATGTCTGTTCGTGCACTTTGTAAAATACACGTCTAAATAAATGTGACTTATACTCCGAAGCAACTTATAGTCCAGAAAATACGGTAATAATTCTGGGTGGTTCTTTACTGGATGTACACGTTTCTCTTGTTTGAAAAAACATAAAGACAAATAAGACTGAACAAGGTGACAAACCTTTCATTATTTAAGAAAAAAAAAGATATTAGTAGAACTGTTGAGATAAATAGTTTAACATTTATCAGCTTGAGGTATCTGACATTTTGTTTGAACTTACTTCATGATGTATTGTGGGACGTTTTCACGTGACCCAGATCTTTGCATGCTCGCTGCATGGTATATTTGCATGGTAAAGTATGAAGGTTATTCATGGTGATGTTTGTTTTTTATCTTGGCAGAGGGACACGGGTGAAAAGTCAGCATTGTGCCAGAAGCTAAAACAGATTAGAAAAGCCATGAATAACATCTGACTCTTACCTGTAATGCACATGTGTGACGGTAGGAGGCCTGTAGCCAAAGATCCAGGTCTGGATGTCCATTGGTTTTGCTTTGGGGTAGGCTATGGTCACATCAATAACCCACTGCAGGCCTTTACTTTTGTTAGCTGTCATGAAAGAAAAAAAAAAACCCCAGTGTTCTTAGTGAAGAGGAAGACAAATATGTAGTTAATCAGATTTTATTCAAAAAGTAACAGACATTAGGTATCACTCAAAAAGCTCAGATCATCTTGACACGCGAGCTCTTGGATACTGTAAGCATTAAATGTGAATGAATTTTAAACGGCAGCAAAGCAGGCAGAGTCAAGCTGGTTGATGTAAACGAGCAGCTGAAATCCCATCTCAACTGAATTTGGATTGTAGGAGTAAAAATAAATCAGGTTTAATTTTTATTAAGCAAACCGACCTTTTCCTGACGCAAGAATACTTACGGTGTTTTTTAGGCATGGTGAAGAACACCCCACCAAAAATCAAACAAACAAATAAAAACAGGTACAGTACTTGACAAATAGAAGGATGGAAGATGGAATGCAAGAAATTGGGTGTAATCCAGGGAGTTGTCAGTGAGCCAGTTCTTGGGATGGCAAAACGAGCCACAAGAAGACACACTTGTTTTAACATGTTCTGGACCACATTTATTAAAAACAAGGAGATGAAACTATAAAATATATAGTTTATATACTGTATAGTGTAAAGCTGCTTCTTAGAACAGTCTTCCTACAACAGAGGTAGCTCCGTGCCTGAGTGAGTTTTGTTTGGGTGACAGGATGGGACTTCCAGAGCATCTATAATGGAACGTGTCCATTTGAGTTCCTAATGGGACACTGATGAGATTCATTTTGACAATAAAAAAAACTTTTGTTCCCAAGTCCCTCTGCTCTCCTGCTGTCCGCATTTAAACATTTAATGTTGTCAAATAAAGTGTTAACGTGAATCGGATACTGTGAGGTTTGTGTAAAATTAGTTGATTGTTGTTTATCACACATCGACGCGAGCCAGTAAAAGGTGTACTGTGGTTTTTGTCATTGATTCAAAACCGACACAATTATCTTTTAGTGGTTTAAACTCAGTTTGATGAGATGCCTCAAACAATGTAAAGCCTAGAAGACTCCAACCCCCCTTGTGTTGCTTTGGGTTGTCAGTCAGCTGTGTGTGACAACCAGAAGACGGAAAAAAAACCTGAACTTTCCTCCATAAAAAAAGGACAAAATTGGCTACTGTATTTGGAAATTTAACACACAGTCATTGCTTGGCTACCAAAAAAGACCCCCCCCCCCCCCACACACACACACACACACACACTTTTGCAAAAAGCTAAACATTAGCTTGTCTTTTGAGCTAAGAAACAATGAGATCCGTACCGAGGCAGATACATTTATTAATTTCCTAGTTACACTCCGGCTGTCGAGCTCAGGTTGAGAAAAGCAAAGAATAAGGTTTTGCACAAACGTACTTTTGTTAGAACTGCACCTGAATGTAGCCTTTTATTTGATTTTGTTTTGTGTTTTTATCACCTGCTGCAACGAAAGGCAGGCAATACTGTAATTGCTTGTGTCTGTGAGTTTGACTGCTTGTTAGCCACGGCTAATCAAGCATAGCTAACACAAAGATGGCTGTAACCCAGACAATTATCTAGATAATGAGCTAAAATTTGGTGCGGTTGTAGCTGAGAGTGACATTTTCTGAGCACTCATTTATTGTTTAAAACCATTGTTTAAAATTTTGGCATGCAAGGTGGGACCTTATGCAAATTTTCACAAAATTTGTCTTGTTCGGTTTTATTGCTTAGGATTTTCTATTGTGTACTTAGGGCTGGACAATAATTCGATATCGATATATATCACAGTATACTTTTATTCGATAACGGTGATATGAGTTTTAAGCACGTTTTATATTTCGGTATACATTATGCTATGATTACAGCGTTTCACTGACTTCAACCAGCAGGCATTTCAACCTGAACAGAAAAAGCAGCGACACAACTCTGTAAGTGTGTGGTGACGTACACCACACACAAAGCTCAAGTCCAGAAGGAGTCAACGGTAGCAGGCTAGGCTAGGCTAAGCTCCAACGCGCGGTAAGTTTTCGCTTCAAAATGATCTAACTTATCATCATCTAACTTGTTCCATCATCTGAAGAGTTTCCACTCGATAGAATATGAAAGTCAGAAGATGAAGGACAATAAAAGTTTGAGCCAACCTGTCCCTGAAACAACACACCCAGCTGTATCAAAAGTGAAACGCATGCAGCAAACGTCTAGGTTTATGTTGGTTAAAGTTAAAACTATTGATACAGTATTGACAAAGTTGAAAGTTTTATGTTTATTTGACAGTGATTTCAAATTTCTTTAAAGGCTAAATACAAATAAAAGGTGAACATTAATTTATTTGTACAGTTTCTCTGAGGCTTTTACATTGTTTATATCAATATCGGAATTATATCATTATCGATCAAAATTAAGAAATATATCATGATAAAAGTTTTGGCCATATCGTCCAGCCCTATGTGTACATATGTAAAATCTAAATAATAATCATATATTAAAAACATAATTTAAAAAGGCCTGCTGTAGATTTGGTGTTTCAGTCAAAAACGTTTGTTCTACTGACTCAAAACCTTCGCTTGTGTTCTCACTATTATGTAAATTAGTGGATAAGACTCAAAATATAACTAACATAACTACTATTACAGACATAAGTCTTGTTATTAATAACCAACCTATATAAAAATAATATAACATTTTAGCAACAGTGTTTATAAAAACAGCTATTTTGTTTTCATATAAAATCAATTAGATCACACGCTTATGGCGAGACAGCGTTATGAGATACGAGTGATATATGAGAGGACTGTAAAACAGGTATTTTAATTCAAGGTTATCATACTGTGACAATCTCATATTGGCCCATGTCTAGTCACAATTTATTACAACTTTCATGTACTAAAGGTAAATACTAGTCTTATAACTGAATTCAAAAGTAGGCAATGTAAAGTGTGTGCATTGTTTAGAATATTAACTCAACTACGTGGTGCAGTTGTAAGAGCTGTTGTCTCTCAAGGACAAGGACGCTGGATCGAATCCCGGCCGGGGGCCTTTCTGGGTGGAGTTTGCATGTTCTCACCATGCATGCGTGGATTTTCTTGGGGTACTCCAGTTTCCTCCCACAGACCAAAACATGCATGTTAGGCTGATTGTTAACTCTAAATTGTCTCCAGGTGTGAGTGAGAGTGTGAATGGTTGTTTGTCTCATTTGTCTCTATGTGTCTCTGTGATGGACTGGAGACATGTCAAGGGTGTACCCCACCCCTCACAGTGACTGCAGGGCATGGGCAGTGGGCACCAGTGGCCCAAAAATGAACAAGTGGTTAAAGATAATGGATGGATGTTATTTAAAAGATACATTCAAATGGCTCTCATCTCCCATCTACTGTAAAAGCAGTTTTACTCATGTTCAATCTTAATAAACTTGTGACAGCTTGACCGCTCTCCCTTTTCACAAAGTCAGGATTCAGTATTTAAAGTAAGCCCCTTTAAATGTCACAAAGACTCACTTTGCATCCATGTTTTAAAATCCTGTTTCCATTCAGTCATTTTGCACATGAAGGCCACTCTTTCTGACCCACAAGCTGCTCTTTAAACTCTCACTGAGCGCATTAACTAAACACTAGACTTTCCTTTTTAGCAGGATACTCCGCAGTTGTTTGTCAGATGCAAAAACAGCCATCAGCAGCAGCCTCCGTCAGCACAGACGCCTGTGAGACGAGCCCGATGCGAAGCAGCACGGCCTATTTCTCTGCCTGGTTAAAGTCAAAGCTCAGCTTGCTGGTTACGTTTATCAAGCACTTTCCTATCAAAGCACAGCAGCCTCTTTGTGTGAGGTTCATACGGTACGCCACGGTGTGTGACAGAAAAACTAAATTTTACAAGTGACTGGACACATTACATTAAACTCTGTCGACGTCAGCAGCTGTAAACTACTGTGAATGAGTAAAAAAATTTTCCTTTTACAAGACAAACGTAAAGGACAGACTGAGCAGGGTGGGTCGAGGAGCGTGACGGGAACATTACAACAGTTCACCATGGCTGATAAATAACAAGGTTGCTCTTATTTAAGTGCATCGTGTTTACGACAGTTAGGACAGACCAGTAAAAGCATCCGGTTACTCAGTATTTCATAAAAATAAAAACTATGTAAAACATTACCAGTTGACCACTTGTTTGCCTCAGACTTCTATAAAGACAAGTATATTTCTGAAAAATACAAACTGTAAATGCACTGTAAATGTTAAAGCTGATTTTGGTCTAACTGACCACCTGTGAGACCAGCTATGTTGTATGGTCTGGAGACAGTGGCATTGACAAAAAGACAGGAGAAAGAAGTGGAAGTGACAGAAATGAAGATGTTGAGGTTCTCCTTAGGCGTGACGATGATGGATAAGATTAGGAATGAGATCATCAGAGGTACAGCACTGGTTGAACAACTGGGAGATAAAGTTAGGGAGGCCAGACTGAGATGGTTTGGACATGTCCAGAGGAGGGACAGTGGGT
>JARVGQ010000210.1:24407006-24429909 GCA_031762355.1 Hypsolebias martinsi
CTGGTACTGTGAAGCGCTTTGGGGCCCCTCATAGGGGGCTGGAAAGCGCTTTATAAGTAAGCTCCATTTACCATTTAACATTTATAGACACATTTCATATGCATTTCGCATCAAGGCGTTGAGATTTATCCATGGGCATTTTTAGATAGGCCACAGTTCTGATGATGTTGTTTCAGCTGGCAGTTCAAGAACCGGTCCAGCAGACACAGAACAATCCAAGTTCTCCGTGGAACTAAACTTTTAGATAAGGTAAAGGTAAATGTGTTTTGTGGGTTTGTGCATCTAGGTATACTAAGTTCAATTTTGATCAGATACAAAACAAACAGAAGCTGTGCCAGAGACATGAAAATGTTGGACATTAGTGGACAGCAGAAGCTTTGGGTGGCCGGGGCTGCTGCTTACTGTGTGTGAAGTATTCTGGGGAAGGATGTCAAGAATGCACACATATGAGCGCCAGAGGGGGTGACAGAGAGAGGAGGAAGGCAGAAATGACCGAGCCCGCTCAGACTTTCCGCTCCAACCGGTCTGGTTGTCAACAGGCGCAGAAGGCTGATGTGAAATTCCACAGCAAAGCATCGCCGTGACCTACAAAAGAAATTTAATTCCCTCCTGCCGTGCTGTTTCTGCAGCTGAAAAAGTGTGAGGTGAGCTGAAGGGCTTTTTCCATTCTTTTTCTGACGAATGGAAACGTAGACAACGCATTTTGCAATCAGACTCAACCCAGTTCATCGTTTCTTATCTCAACTGATCAGAAGATCGACTTGACGCCATTTCTCTGTTTAATGGGCTTCTCAGATTTTAAAAATATAAAAGTAAATATTTATTAACAGGCCTGTACGGTGCTAACACACCCTGTTTGCATACAGCAAATATGGTAATACTGTATAATAAAAATTGCCTTGAACTTAAATAATACTGTAAATAAATATTACATGAATAAAAAAACTAACCATAAATTAGATGAAGTGATGGAGTTTTTCTGCTTCAGGTCTAAAACTATAGAAAGTTTCTGCTGCATGTTAGGCAGGCTCACTGTCTTAAGTCTTGTTTAAAATCACACTTTTATTCCCTGGCCTTCGACCCAGCGTGAGAGGAACCTGTATGCACCACACTGTGTTAGTCATAGTTATATGCAATTATTTTGTTTCTATATTTTGATTTTATGTTATGTTATATGTTGTTGTGTGCTTTGCCTGTTTGTTTGTGTCTGTACAGCACTTTGGTTGACCCTGTCGCTGTTTAAGGTGCTTTATAAATAAAACGGTATGGTATGATTTTAACCTTATAGTGCTTTTATTTATTTACCTAGTGGTTTTAATTGTTTCTTATTTCTCCTTCGGTAGATTCGTGGTTTTTTTTTTTAACCCGCTTCTTTGGTTTATTTTACAACACTTTGGTCAGTATTGTTGCTGTTTTTAAGTATTTTATAAATGAGGTAGCACGGTGTTTGTCCTGAGTGCAGGAAAAAATTGACACTGACTTTAACATCTGACTGTCATCATGTTCACGAGTGTTCTTTCAGTCTTCCTATTTGCATTTGTGCATTAAATTAACATAACCATATTATTATAGTCATCATATTACAGTATACTACAATTGAATCTGTAATATAATCTGAGATGGTTTGGACATGTTCAAAGGAGGGACATTGGGTATATTGGTAGAAGGATGTTAGAAATGCAGATGCCAGGAAAAAGACAGAGGAGATATATGGACAGAGTGAGGTGGAGGAGGATGACTCGCTGTGGCGGCCCCTGAAGAGGGAACAGCCGAAAAAAGAAGAAGAAGAATCTGTAATATAATCATAAAAAAATGTCATTTTTAGTAACAGTATTTTCCTTCTCGTTTTTAAATAGAATCAAATACAGTAGTCACTCGCTACTTCATGGTATGTTTCTCGCAGAATCGCACTATCGCGGTTTTTCAAAGATTGGACATGACACACAACTGACTGATGGATGAGCTGCACGATCAGCATGGAATTTTTATTTAAAATAAACTATTTTTAAATTATTTAGCACCTGTGTGCAGCCCACAGCTGTGGGGGAGGCTTCCTCCTGCAGCTGATCAGCTGATCTCCGTGCAGAGCGAAGAAGTGGGCGTGGCCGAGAGTGCAGCCAGAGGCAGAGAGCTGAAATCATGACATGCTGTTCTATTTTAGAGCGTTTAGAGTTTAGAAACATTGTTTAGAATATTGCAAGAGTGTGGGAAGAGTTTAAAACGACTTAATACATATAACGATATATAAATACTACTACTTGTGCTACTATGCCTACCTCTCAGTTTTTCACTTATCACAGGGTTTCAGGGTACAAATCCCCCGCGATAAACGAGGGACTACTGCACATCATATTTTCACATTTCCGCTTTAATATAACAATTGTATTGTGCAACCGTGGTACTTTTGCTCACGGTTATTTTAAGGTCAAACTCTCACCAGCCCATGCCTAAAAGCAACCAGTTAGTTTTATAGCTGTGGATGCTTTAATCGATTTACCTTGAATCATTTTTTTTTCCTAATTATTCCTTCAAACCTGCTTCTTATTCCAGGTCTTGCCTGACCAGTAGGAGACCTGCTGTGTCCGTATATGTAACCGTGTCAGAGCGCTGCTTCGGCTGCCCTCAAAACAGCTGCGCTCCCACCTCCTCCCCCACACTGTCCCCTGTAGTTAGCCTTCTCAGGACACCGTGGCTGTAGAGATATTACACACATATCCGCTGTCCAGCTGAAAGCAGCAGATGGGTTGTAGCTCCACATTTGGAGAGCACCGTTAGAAGTTGCCCCTAGCAGCTGGAGTTAAATAAGGTGTGTGATGGCCCAAAGGTTTGTGCTTTTCTGCTCAAACCCTCAGAAAAACAAGGTGTTGACAAGTGAGGGGAAGAATAACATTTTGTCCAGAAGTGACAAGTGTTGCCTTTGAGACAAATGCAACTACAAAAAAAGGAGCGGACCAGCTCAAGGATGGAGCAGCGAGCATTATTGTTACTGGCTAAAATTGTAAACTGTGATAAAAAATCTACAAAACAAAAGGCCTAGAATAACTTGAAGGAACACATATTGTCTGTCGCCTTTCATGCCAGTTTGAGATTTAAATCATCGCATGCTGAGAAATGACAGAGTAATGTAGGTCAAATATAGAAGTTAGACGTGATTTCATGCAGTGCTACTACCACATCAAACTTTAGCTTACTAACAGTAAAACAGAGCTATAGCCATTTGGAATTGGATTGACATCTAATGTTATCATTCATAGAGTAATATTGATTATTTCCTTCAAGTGTCAGTAAAAGTGGTTCAATCATGTTATTGTGCTAACAGAAATGGATTGACTCCAACAGTTATTTTTAAAGTTTAAAGCAAAGACATTGAGTGCATGTGTTGTGAATGACTCGACTACTACCATGCCAGACTTTAATAAAATATCAGTACAAATGAACTAATAAGACCATTGTGTTTTTTTTAAGGACAGCTGACTGTGACAGCCATCTTGAATTGGGTTCACTGTAAAGATTAATCAGTTGTAGGCAATTTTAGCCAGTGATTACTTCATGTTTCACTTTTTTTTTTTACTGTTAAATTCAGTCCAAATAGTTTGGTAAGAAGCACACGCTGTTTTATTGAGTCTCCTTTAACTTGCACCTTCATCTGTTGGTTTGGATTGTTAACATGCAAAAACAGGAACAAACTCTCGGGGGTTGTCAGGACGTGCAGCAAAACTGTTGGCATAACCCTACGGAACCTCAATGACCTACACAAGGTGATGTCAGTGAAAATGGCCAGGCTGATTCTGGCAGCTCCTGATCACCCACTCCATGGTGAGTTCAAGTTGCTTCCATCTGGACGCAGGTATCTACTGCCCAAGTGTAGAACGAACAGACTGAAGAACTTGTAGTGATCAGGCTTCTCAATGAACACTGATGATTTCTGTTATTTTAATGTCTTAATGTCTCATCTAGTACAGATGTTTTGTGTGTCTACCGACTGTGAAACAAATTGCCCCGTGGGGATAATAAATAAAGGTTGACTGAAAAAAGATTCTTGAACTTAAACACACTATCACACACACAAAAACAGGCAAAAACAACATAGTCCTCTTTTGCTTTTTGACAGTGGGCAATAAAAAAAAAAAGGGCAAAAAGTACATATGAACCCAAACCTTGGGTCTCTTACCTGTCTAATGAAGAAGTCCCCGTGAATCAGAGACACTAGACCAAAGTTGGTGTATTTGAATACATGGTCCATCAACCACATCATTTTCCGTACCACCTTAAAAAGACGGGACAAAAATGCAATGAACATTTGTAAAACAAGCTTTGAATTCTGCTTAGTTTCATTTTTTCCTCTCCTATGGAGGCAGCGCCAAGTGATACGGCCCCTCTGAGCATTTCCACACTCATAACCTTGCACCGATGCAGCTTTGGCTTACTGGCCTTTGAGTGCTAAGAGGATAAACTGGACCAGGGATGCAGTTGTTGAGGAGGATCATGTCATGTCTGTGTAGTGCAACTTGGCAGCTGCAGTGCTGAGCCCAAAAAAAGGGGGGGATCACCATAAATAAAACAACAATAATAAGCAAGAGTCCTATTGAAACAGGATTGAGACATTTGGATATGTTTAGTCTACATGCCTGTTTTATAGTCTGCATAAATGCAAAGCAGCAACTGCATCTCTCGGGCTGCGCAGTCACACAGTCACACTCACATTTTATAATATGCCTGCAGCAAACGCAAAACTGTAGCTATTCTCTGTGCAATTAATTACCAAACAAATTTTGGAGAAAAAAATGTTGCTTTATGAGGTTTATTTCCATTTTAGTGGTCTAGAGCAAACGAGCTGCACTTTGCTGCCAACACAGTGGTGGTTTTCAACAAAATTACACAAGGTAGTAATAAAGTTGTTGAGGGCATCGCATGGCTGACAGAGAACAAAACCTTCAGGAAGGACAGAGGAGCCTTGGTTGTTCAGGATGGGAGGAAAACAGAGTTTGTACCGGTAATTGTTTTCTAACATCAGCTGGAACTGGCCTTTTGTTTTCTCTTTTGTTTTTACAGTAAAAGACAAAATATGTAAAAACTGATCATTCATGAGATCACTCGTTAAATTTATGCCACAATATTTGTATTTTAGTGCCTTCCTTTCTAAATGTTAGTCTTTATTAATCTTTTCAACTACAGTACCCTATAAACTAACGCTGGATTATAAACTAAACATTAAATAAGTAAAAATCAGTGAGGAAGAAATAAATCCAGAACCAGTTACACGTTTAACTCACTCTTATCTGTGAGCAGATTTGATTAAATAAAACGATGACCAAAACATTTGTTTACATATGACAAAATATTGTTGTTTAAACCTAAAAGGGACCATTTCTCACTTTAAATTTGGTTATTATGTAAATTTGAATGCCTTTCCCCTCTCTAAACATTTTTTTTATCCGGGCCAGTTGGTCAGGCACTGCATAAATGCTTATCTAAGTTTATGACAAAAGCAACTAAAACGTTTTAGTTTTGTCAGTGTTTTAGTCTAGGCTAAGAAAATTCAGTTTGCTTCATTGTCGCTTTACTCGTTCAGGTAAATCCCTTTGATTTAAATAATTTTATAAAAGCTTTTACTGACCCACCTATTTTTATTTTATATTGCACACATATTAAGTCATGATGCATTATTAGTCACAAACTAAAAGTCATGCCATGGCTGGATATAAAATCAAGAAAAAAAAATCTAAAAACACATTTTTTTTTTATAAGAATAGGCAGTATTTTTTATTTTTATTTTTTTTTTACAAATACTGTAATCTATTTAAAATGGGTAAATTTGAAGATTTAATGTGGTCGCCAACACCAAACTTTTGTTTTTGTCTTTACATCAGTAACTAATAGTGACACTCCAAGATGCTTTTAATTGATTTTCCAGTCAAAAGGCTACGTTTGACACAGTGTCAACAGTCCAACCCCCGTCCAAAAGAAAAAAGAAAAGGAGTGCCCCAGCAATTGTCTGCTATATATATACAGTGTATACTGTAGTTTAATTTGAAAAAAATATAAAGTGGAAACTATGATCACAGACCAGATGAACTTTACTGCATCTCATGAAGAAATATAAAGACCCCTGCAGAATTTGAATCATTACAGATGAATTCCAAATGTGTTTTTGATTAAAATGTGGATATACAGTAAAGCCAGCGCAAATCATTATAAAACATCATCTTCAAAGCTGATTCCGGCTCCACAGCGCTACATAATTTTAAACAATTTTTTGCCTTAGTAGCAGATATTCTGGGAAAAGATGGAGCTGCACTAAACAACATAACCATTGTGACAAAACTAAGTTCTCAATCAAGGTGTCAATCAAGCTCTACCAAAGTAACATGAGATTTACTTTATTTCAGATTCAAAAACATTAATTGTTAAAATTATTTAAGTAATAACTATATGTGTTGGGAATCATAATTCAATCATTGTTATGTCATTTTGGTCTACTCCAAGAAATTTGATGAAATACTTATGTTACATTAACAAATAGCTTGTGGCAAACATGCCAAATGAAGACTGATGGTGCGTTTAGAAGCAATTATATATAACATATTATTATGATGCCACTTGTGCAGCCTTGACACTGTCATGCACCTAATTTTCTTACCGTGCCCTTGTCTTGCAAGCACATCATGAGCGTGCAAACATCTCCTGTGGACTGATGATTGACGATGACCATGGCTTCTTCTTCAGAGATGGGTCGCACATCATCCCCCCACTCTGTGACTGAAAGACAAAAAATAATAAGACAGGTTTAGATTAATCATCAAGTGGAAATTTCAGAAATATCATTTTGTCTGTATAGTTTGGGAGGTGATCATGAAATTCCCTTTTTTTTTTGTTTGTTTGTTTGTTTGTTTTTTAATTCTCCAAATATTTTCTCGAGGTCCAACAATCATTTAAAAAAAATTTCCTCTTGATGAAAAACATGGGTTGCTGGTTTCAAACGACCAATGCTCTGAAAAAAATATGTACTGTTTTGAGTGTGAACTCTTTGGAATTTAGTCATACGTCCTGAGTTTGAAACTTAGAATTTTACCTGGATACAAAGTTTTCACTCATTAAAATTATGATGTTTTCATTAACGCAAAAATATTTGTCTTGCTTCCACAAATTGCTAAAAAAGTAGTATAAAGACCATTAAAAAGTGGACACAAAATCATACACTATATATTCAAAAACGTTCAATACAAAAATAATACATACATTATATATTTTTAACCTCTTAAATAAACAAGCTTCCTCATTTACTGCCACATTTGCCCTGACTTATTGGGGCATGGACTTCACCTGACCTCTGAGCAGCTGCTGCAGAAACTGGCCATAAGCCATCAGTAGTAGTTTCCAAAATTTTATAAGCTGTGAGCCTTTGAGGTGGGGGTTCCAGTAGAGCCCGACTGATATATCGGGAGAGCCAATAAAATAAATAAATAAAAACATATTGTATCTGTGACAATTGTCCCATTATGCACCTAGCCAAGTTCTTACTTGCAAAAGTCATAATTGTAGAATGCATCCAGCAGAGGGCGCATGAGGACTACTTTCAAGTCATGGCCGTTCACTTAACTTTCACTTTCAGCACAATCAAAGCAGATAGCAATAATATGTATAATATTTTGCTGAACAGAGCATGGCAAGTTTATTGTAACTGATTTGTAAAATAAAATAAAACAATAATAACAATAATAAATTCTCTTCAATCTTCCAATCCGCTTGTCATTAGCTACGTGCCTCTTACGTTAGCAAACTAACATTTAGATAGCATAGCATAGGCTATCGTCTTGTAAAACTTTAGCCAGAACAATAAATCTAACATAAAGGTAAATATATATCAATGTAAGTAACGTTATATTTGTCGTCCTCAATGAAATGCATTGTTGGTCTGAAATCTTTACTTTTCTGCAAAGAAAAATAAATGCTGCTGTGGTCAATATTAGGCCTTTGCCATACGTGACTGACTGTGTAAACAATGAACAGGGAAGGGTGTTTCTTTGTTTAATTTATATTTTTGTAATACACTTGATAAATTTATAGTGAATAGTGGAGGACAGAAAATGTGAATGCACGTTAGGAAGACTGATTCAAGACTTCAAGTGTTAAAACAGATTTAAAAGTAGCTGTTTTCTTAGATTCTTGGGGGAAGACAGAGCTCCAAAATTGTCTGCCATTATATTGGTTATCGGCATTAAACACAAAACCCACTCCAATATCGGTATCGACAACAGCCAAAATTTCCATATCAGTTGAGGTTCTAGTTTCCAGGATAAAACGTGTTTGTCTAGAACATCCCACAGATGCTTCACTGAACTGAGATCTGGATAAACTGAAGGCTAAGTCAATACTTCATTGTTGCTGAGTTCAAACAGTGAACCATTTCTGCAAGAGTAGCATGGCAAAGAAAGAGGCCACTGCAATCAGGAAAATACCATTCACTTGGTGGGTAACAATGTTCAAGTAGGTGATAAGTGTTAGTGACATCTACATGAATGACACAAGACCCAACCTTTTTATAGCAGAACATAGCCTAAAGTGTCACAAAGCTCACCCTGACTCCTCTTTCGCCTTCATCCACCCTGATTCAAGGATTCAAATATCTTTATTGTCATTCACATTGTATGTGGTACATGAGGTGGAATGAAATTGTGTACACAGGCCCCAGTTTCATCCAACAATAGCAACAATATAAAGTGTAAAAAGAAACAAGGATATCAACTAAGATACACGCTAAATGAACACCCAACGGTACACTAAAATATCTAAGCTATACGCTAGTCACTAATAGTGCAAAACAATACACCGAACAACAGTAACACCATTCTCATAGGTTCAGCTATAATTTACACACTTAATGCAAGCACTAACATAAACTAAACTAACATAAACTAGGATTTATTCAAAGCATGCAACAAAAATACAGAAACAAAGCGACAAAAGTGAAAAAGTAATAAATCTACAGCCGCATGGTCCTATCGGCAGAGATACAGTCATTCCCAGGTAAGCAACATAAACACTTGAGTACCGGTATGATGCTAAAGAAACTTTCAAAATGCAAAGCTAAGAGTGTTTTAATGGCATGCATTGGCTACCTTTCATTATAAAAATAAAACACCATTGCAAAACCCTTCTCTCCAAATTTCCACAAACACTGTGAGGGATGCCTTAAAAGGTATTAAACTTAAACCTTAACACACGGTATGAGAAAAAACAAACAGTTTATCTGAGGTAATGAGTTGAGTCAGCTGGGTGTGTTTCAATGTGTCAACATGGCTGAAATAGAGTAAAGTGAGATGTCTTTAAGTACACAGAGAAAAAAAGTACTTTGTTCCTGCTAGCAGTCAAAACGCTTTAAAACAACAATACTTGACCCTGTTTCGTGTTACAAAAGTATGCCGACACAGACAACAAACTACACAGCCACAGGCCCGGAGACCTGCTCAATGTCCATGCCTGAATTCAAACATGCAATGTATACATAGGCTTAGTCGGACTAATCTGGACTTTGTACTTTTACCAAATGGCTTTCAGTTCAGCGCAAGTCAAAACAACAAGCATTTAAAGGTCTCACACTTTCTTTTAACTTTATTTCAGCCTGAAAGTGTTGAATTTACAACAGCTTTAAAAAAAAGTCTTCATTAAGTTATTAGAATAGAATGACAGGGGTTCTCAAAGTTTTTAGGGTCAGGGACCCCCTCATAACCCTCATGTTTATTAAATAAATTTATTCAAATTTGTTTCTTTAATGCCATGGAAATATTTGTGTAACATAAATACTTAAGACCTGTTCTTTAATAATGTTAATACAATTTTTATACTTTTAAATATGGGGTACTTTTCATTCAAGGCATAATTAACAAATTTTTACTTGCAGCTTCCAAAAATTTAAATTTTGAGGAAACTAACAGTATCAAAAACTACTTTCAAACTTTACTTATTCACACAACATTGAGCTTACAAACTTTTTTATTACAAATTATTACAATTTTTTTTAACATAAAACTGAACAGAATCATAACAGCAGTAGTCAAACCAAGTAACAGGGTTTAATGTGTAAACCGATCGATGCCGGAACGCAAATAGCAGGTGGGCTAGCGGCAGGGAGGGAGTCTGGGGGTCCTCCACCCAGAAAATTTTGAATAAAGTAGATACGATTTTCTGCATTTTGGTGTATTTTAATGGGTTCTTAAACATTAACGTGCTTGTAAAAAAAAAATAATAATAAATGAATAAAAATTTTAGCGGACCCCCAAGAACCGGCTCATGGACCCCTGGGGGTCCAGGGACCCCAGTTTGAGAGCCACTGTTATAGAATACACCTACCGGTACATTTGTTCCTCAGCAGAGAAATGCACATTGTTGCAACAGCAAAGATAATGACTAATATAAAAGATGAAAGAAATTGTCATGAGAATACAAAAATATCAAGCACTACAAGATAAAAAAAACTATTAAATAAATAATGATATACCGGTAAATCTATATTAAATAAAAATGAATAAAAAAAACCAGCAACTATCAAACCACTTATATTTCTATTTTTTGTATTTTACTTCTTATTGAAAAGAGAAGAGTGAAAATTGTATTAAGAAATTCCCCCAAAATAATAGAAAAAAGGTTTGTCGGTAAGCTCAATCATCCAGGTAGATAACAACAAAAAAGATTGAATCATTTCATCTGGACCAGTTTCTTTAGGACTTTCTTCTTCTTCTTTTGAGTAAAACTCAACGTAGACAGAACAAATAATCAGCTGACCTATTTTAATCAACCAACATTGGCCTCTTAAAAAAAAAAGGAAGCCTATACATACTTAATCAATTGCCAATCAAAGAGGTCAAAGGTCAACAACATTTTCATATTGCCAGTCAGCTCCACAGAACAACAGAGTTAGCTTACTGCTCCATTTATTTCTTTGGCTCTTTCCACTGTAGGATCATTTTCACCAACAGTGCTCAGAACTTCACCAGACCGTTGTTTTAAAACAGCTAAAAGATCATTTCAGATCTGTGTCTGTTGCTTTTTCACAGCCACACCCTGAAGGTTCTGGTTCATCTCATCTAGGGTCTGCAAATGAATCTCAGTCCAGCGGTATAAATAGTTTTTATGCTCTTTGCTCTCCTGAATCATTAATGAATGTGCACGTTAATCCACGCTGAATGAAAAAAAAAAAAAGACTGTGGTTTAGAATGAGGAAGGAAAAATGAGTTTCAGGAAATAGTACTTTGTATTACACTACTTTTTTGTGTGCGCTGAGCAAAACAACAGAAAACTTTCACCTTCTGGCTGTCATGTCCTTTTGATACATACATAGGAAGAGTGTACAAATTACTAATTTCAATAACCTTGAGCTGAAGTCATACACATGATCAGCAGGCTTGTTGATGTGGGAGATCCCTGAAACTGACTAAGCACCACATTATGTTTGAACCCTGTAACAGCACAAGATGAGGCCTATTTGCATGTCCATAAATAAAGTTTTCCTCCTACCTAATGCATTCACGTACATCAGGTACACCGAGGTCCTATTGGTTTTGATTGTGAGCGAATAAAACGTTACAGCTGTGACTTATTTTTAATTTTAGGACTTTACAACCAACTTCAATCAACTGCTACAGTCAGTCCAGATTCATAAACCAGGCTGAAATAACGACAACAAAATCAGAAATTCGCTGTTCGGTAATAATTATGCCCACAACATGATTGAATTGATGCACACCCCAAGAAATAAAATATTCAATATGTTTGTGAAACTGTTGCTAGGCTATAATATTAAAACAACAATTAAATAATACACCATATACCAGGGGCTATTCTACTAAATTGCTCATGGGGCCACAATTACTGAAAGCTAAGAGCTCAGGGACTGAATATCCAGCACTTATTGTCATTAAGTAAGTTTGTTTATGGTTTAAAATCTAGTTTTACTTCAAAAAGAACCCAATGGTGGGCTGAACTGAGGTCACCCGTGGGCCTGATTTGTCCCCCAGGCCGCTAGTTGAATAGCACTGCTGTATACTGAAATGAAGAGATTTCCATAAGTAGTTGCTGCCAGCACAACATCCACCTACTCACACAAGTCCAACTGTCTGTTTTATCATGCGTGTTTAAATTTTATGACCACTGGTCTCCGTTTCACATCCAGACCAACGTCAGCATGACAAACACCACTGGTTGTTTGTATTAATTTTGCCCACGCAGGTGGTGTCTCAGGGTGCAGACACACTCAGCTGGACAGCTGTGTCCTGCTGAGACGACTGTGGAGTCATCGTTTGTTACCCCTTAGTTTCATTTACGGACAAGGAAGCAGTTAGTTCATGTATAATACTAACAATAATTGTTCTGTAATAACATTAAAGTCACTCAAGCATGCTCATTCATTTTCTGACCTAAATGTCATGATTAGGAAATTTTAGTAGATTGTCACTGATTTATTTTGCAATCGATTAGGAATCAAATAATGTCCTAATCCTATTAAAAATATCTGTAATTTATTGGAAATAAATTCAAACAGAACAGAAGAAATAAGAGTCTGTCGGGCATGTTAGGCTTATCAAAATGAAATGTGACTAAAGGCAGGAAACTCAGTCAGTTTGACAGAAAGTAAACCCATATTTCAAGATTTATATCATTTTTAACTCAACTGCTTTCATATAAGTGAATTAGGACATTTCAGATAATTACGTACACACACAAAATCACAGTTATCTGAAATAACCTTTATTACACACCTAATGACCTGCCTATCATTAACTCAACCTCTTGTTTAGTAAAATTCTTGGATTACAGGAAATGTGTGCGCTGTTTATATTATCAATAACATATGAGCTTCTAAAAAGCGAACGTATAGATATACAGTAGTTGTTGCCCAGGGCCATGTAAGGCAGGCAATCATGTAATTGATGGTGCCTGTTTGTTGGCAAAATATCTCATAAACAATGAGCAAATTTTAATAAAACTTAAAAATGAACCATGAGATGTGCATCTATTACTGGTTAATATTTGGAGTGAGTTGAACCAGTTCAACATGGGCATAACAGTTAATCATCTACAGGAATACCAAACTATAACCTGGACTTTTTTTTTTTTTAAACAGATACTGAATTTAAGATAGGCCTGTCGCAATAAACAATAAATCAATTAATCACATGACAAATTAAAATTATCTACCTCATTTTCATTTATCGGCTTTATCATTTCTTCGTGTCTCTCTCTTTCTGGAGACACTGGATGACAAAAAGCTCAACTCTGGTGCTCTTTACTGACTCCTCCTTTTCTCTTTAAAATCCATTTTAACTGTCCAAAATCACATTTTTGGATCGTTAAAAGCAGCTAAGCTAAGAAGCTAAGCTACCAGCTACGCTAACAGGTCAAGCTTGGGGAAAAAAACCCTCTGCATTGTCAATGCCCGAAAATTCACAGTTGAAACCCATGCCTTGGTCTAAAAAGTTGTTTTTCTCTGCAAAAAGAAGCTGAGAACTTGTTTACTGATTTTTTTAATCAAAAGCTTTGTGTGACAAATGCTATGCTGAAGAGTTCAAACCACAGCAAGCGTCCGCCATTTTGAGAATCGAAAAAGAGGAAGGAGAGGCCCCCCCATGTCACGTCAAGGGGCCTCCCTCACATTTTTCTTAGACAGGCTGCTCACTCCTTCACTATCCATCCTTGCATTCAAACAGTCTTATACTGCCATCTGGGGGGGTCAAAAAAGGTACTACACCCAAAATAAATTAACCAACATTTCTTCTTAAATTTGACATTGCTTATTATTGTCAAATTTCAAACAATATTATTGTTTATCGCATTAATTTCTGAGACAATTAATCGCCCAGAAAAATGTGTTACTGTGACAGGCCTAATTTGTGATTAGGTGTGGTCGTCCTTGAAATGCATCTTCAACACATACTCTGAGCACTAATAGATCACACAAAATCTATGCCTAAAAACTTTGGCTTGCAAGGCGGCATGAGATATGCGTTTATTCAAAGAATGCTAGTTTTATTAAGACTTGTAAATTAACATACATTGAACATTACTGTCGTACTTGTCTTGTAATAACAGAGAATAAAGTTATATGCACTTGGCCAATTCTATTTTGGATCAGTTGAAAAATACCCTAATCAGGGATCCCATCTGATACTTAAGATTGGACTTAACTAAGATACTTTGCCAGTGTGACTTGGCTCAGCTCTCGTCTTATCAATTCTTCTCAGGTGTAGGTGACACTGTGACTTGTTTCCCTGCTCTGTGGGCGGGATCATCAATGCAAAGTGGACGGTATTGTAACAGGTCATTGTGTTCATTGTCCTTAATCGCCCCATAATTTGACTTCAATTGCTTTATCTTATCCCAGCACTGCTGATAAGTCTGGGTGTAACCATATCTTTACGTAAATGAACTCATTTCTTGTGGCGCCATCTGCCAACACAATCAGAGAGGAAGTGGAAGTTCAGATGTAGTTTGTAATTGTGCTGGACAGGTCATCAGGTGATGTAGCTCTGCTAACCAGTCAACAATTGCTGTCTGCTTATGTCAAAATTGGCACCTTGTAGCAGTTCGCTTGGATCCACAAACTGGGCTGAGTGGGGGTGGGTACCGGTAGTGTGGAACCGATAAGAGTTGAGACACTGGCAAAGCACCATTAGACAACCCTAACATGTTTTGTTGAAAAATTACCAAGGTACACAAAGAAGCGGACAAATAAAAAAATCTTTCTATATTTAATACATTTGCGTTGGAGACATGCACTGACTCATTTGTGAGTGAAATTGTAATTGAAATGAACTGGAATGAAGTGAACAACATATAAAATATTATATCACCCTGACAATCCTCTGTCAGTCTCCAAATCACCACTGTTTTCTTCTGATTAACATCCTCAGATGTCTATTCAGAGGAGCACACAAACTACTTCGCTAATCATCCACCTGCATCTGATTGTTGACTGGTTCCACTTGGGAACTGTGACAAAATAGCAAACTGAGCTTACATGAGGTGGAAGGGACGGTTCTGCATGGGTAAGAACAAGCTTCCTTTTTTAAATTAAACCCACTTTTTCAACTTCACATAACAACAGGGAACCAAAGTGATCGATAAGATTCAGCTGGATACATGTGAACATTGGCGATCACCACATTTTAAAGGCGGCCCAACCAGTTCCAGTTATGATGCAAACGCTGCACTGGTGAAGCCTTAATTAGCAAAGTGAGGAAAAAGTGTCTCTCTGTGGGGGAGTTTACGCAAGGCATGCTGGAAGATAAAGATTTACCAGAAATGTTTCGATACACAGTGTACAAGAAACAGGACTGAAAACATTTGGTGCAACGTCTTGTGCAATAGACCTCCCATTTCTGGACCTATTTGTTGGTATGTTTAGAAGTGTTCCCCGGTGTATATAACATTGTGAGGACATGATGATCATCATCATGATAAATGTCAGAATTTTGAATAAAACTCACCTGTAATAAGAAATATCAGCACAGCTGTGTCAGATTAAAACTTTACGCTGTCCAGGAGGAAAAACACCACTCCTTGAGTGTACGATATGAGATAAGCCTTTTTCTGACCACCACTCGTCCAGGCAGTGGAATACTCTTAAAAATAAACTGTTTTACTCATCTATGAGTTGGTTTTCCTGGAAAGCAGGGATGATAGAGTGTTTGGTTTGTAGAAATCAGTGGATGGCCAGTTTCAAGGCAGTCTAAAGAACATCGGTTAATCATGAAGTGGACTGAACAAAGCAAGTTCAGCGTGAAAAAGGACTGAATGGCTGTTGTCCAATAATATGAAGAAAAAAATTATTCTGATCTACAAAAAAACATCTCTAAGCACGTGACCCTGACTATGTTTGGCAGAAATATGTAAATACTTAGTTTATTAGACCAAAGTCTTAAAATGAAAAATATAAATAAATAAATAAAAATGTATTGCTATTAATTACAGTTGCTCCTCTGTTGTACAGTATGTATTTGCCAAAAAATTTTTTTATAGCACATTATGTGGCCTTGACATAACAACTGTGTTTGAATATTTAAACATTATGATTTTTATATAAAAATGTCTCTTGTTAATCCTCCTACTGCCCTTGGGTCAAAATAACCCACAAGGCCTTGAGTGTAAAACTGAGGCTTTGTGGGTCATTTTGACCCAAGGACAGCAAGAGGTTTTCAAACAAAAAGGATGGAAAAATGAGTTCTCCCTCCGGGTGTTCAATTTGGGTCCTTTTTTTCACCTTCATTCCCCAGATGAAGACGGTAAATACTCCTGGGGACCAAAATCAAATTGTACTTTGAAACAAAATGACAAATCTATGACACCTGGACAGTGGGGTGTGTGGGGCTGGACGTAGCCTGAAGGCAATGTCCTTTCATATGTAGCATGCCTTAGTGCACGTCGTTCCTCGCTGCTGCAGGAGAGGAGCATAAATGATATCACAAAGATAGGTCATCTGTCAGATACAATACATTAGGGAAATTGTCTTTGAGAAATGACACAGTTAGAGCAGCAGGATGACAGCAACGCTGCAGGCACGGTGTCTAATCCAGAATCTGCGGTCAGCTAAAAGGTGTACCTCTGACCTTGCTGCCCAGCTCCTTTAGAGCAGTGAGAATTGGCAGCACAACTTGACATCTTCTTGTCTTACACCTGAGGAACAATTTGCATTGATAAGTCTAAGCTTTTTGGCAATTGCTTAGTTGCCAATAGTTGCCGTAAGTTATCTCACCAAGATATAGAGAAGTGACTCCCAAAGATGGGATCAGGACCCTACCAGGGGTTGAAAAACCTTGAGATGACATTCAGAAATTAAACAAAAAATTTAAACGCACTGCTAATAGCATAGCATATCTGTACCATATTTGTACACAGGATCCCAGTTACATCCAACAACAGACGAAATATAAATTGTAAAAGAAACTAAGAATCCAAGATATAAACTAAGAAATATGCTAAACACTAATAGTGCAAAACAATACGCCGAACAACAGCAGCATGAGCATGAGTCTGTGTGAGTAGATGAACACGAATGAATAAAGCAGCATGAAATAATCAGCAGCATGAGCTCAGCAGCATGGATGATCAGCAGCACGTATCAACACTGAAAGAGGCATTTCACTGATTTTTTTCTCTATAGTGATAATCCTGATTAGGAATTTGTGAGTCTAACAACTTCAGGGTAGAAGCTGTTCCTCAGTCTAGTGGTTCTACACTTAATGCTCCTCAACCTCCAAGTCATATGAGTAGTGATGAAAGTAGTGAAATTATCATTAATGTGGTTTGAGTTATTATCTCAATATTTTATTTTGGACTGTGGAAACTAGTTGGCTAGGCCAGTTTTTGAAAATCGTGGCCTAATATTTTGTGCATGACTGTCACCATCCACCCATATTGTACTCGCCTTGGCTCGTTTTGTACCCATCATGGCAAATTATGATTAGTCATCATTGGTGTGGTTCGAACTGGGCATTTAAAACTGTAGTTTTGGTTGTTTTCTATCATAGAGAAGCTTCCATCCAAGTATCAAAACACAACTTGCTCTAGAATTTACAGAAACTCAACTGAGAAGGGTTTGAGACTCCTGCAACATCTTTGCCACTATTTTGAGAAAATTCTAACAGGCTTAAAACAAACAAGACAGCGAGCCACTGCAGGGAAAATGAAAACTTCCGCAAACATTTCGAGACATTTTGGAGATTTCTTCGCTAACACAATTAGTTAACATACAGCCCAGAGAGATAGCGGCTTTCCATTGGTCTGACTGTGTTATCTGTGAAAGTCTACAACCATAACTCATCCTCTTAACGCAGTTATCATATCTCAGTGATTGCAGAATGAAATAAGCATCTCATAATAAATAGACTTTTCTCTTCATTTTGGCTGGAGGTAATTTGGTGCCATTCATTTTACCACATGTCATTTGTATCAATTACATCACAAGAACAGTGAAATATAGATTTACCGCATAATGCTCAGCTCATCCTCATAAATGGAGGAGGTCTTTTTGAGGACCAGAGAATTAAAGTTAAGCCTCCATACACCAGGAACTCAGAACAATGGAGATGCTAATTCCCATTTATGCTATCGCCCTCTCAATTAAACATGAGCTGCAGGGGCTTTTATTACTTCACTTGTATTATAAGACATGACTTACAATCAGTCTCAACCTGTAGTATGCCTTCATGTACTATGCACATTAATCTTTCATCAAAGTCTGTGGATGATACATCTAAAGCTGCCTCTCCGCACATTAAAGTTTTCAAAAACACACACAGTCAGCTACTGTAAATGATCGCAAGTTGTAGTGCACCTCTTCTAAAAAAGTTACAAAATTCACAAAAGACCCATAAAAATAGACTCAAAATACAAACCATGTCAAACTGAACATGCAATAACGGTCAGCTAATACAGATATTACACTAAAATAAGTTAGCAATCTCACCTAACTGGTGCAACGATACATAATTCAGGACAGTCTGGGAAATGTCAATTAAAGACGGTCTGTACACCTACACAGTCCACTTACTTAGTCCAATCAGCCAAGGAAGTGGTAACACTTCGTGGGTGTATGCAGCCCTTAACAAATGGAAAGTGCAGACTGTTAAAACTCCAAAGATGGTCCACAGCAAATTTACTCCACTGCTAAGGGATGCATGATGTTGGATTTTGGCCGACATCTGATATGTTAAAACTTATTTGGCTCATAATCGATACAATGTTGTTTTTTTCTCCTAGATCTACTTACAGAGACTACATAGTTTCTCTGCTGTAAAATTAAAATACTACATTTTTCTTCAGGCAGTGAGACAGCTGACACAAGATGTTTCTAAATATGAATATAAAATACCTATAAAAGGATAAAGTGCAGGATTTTTTTCTTTTTATTCACTGACTGGCTCCTGTCTGCATCCATCCATCATCAAACTGTCAACAAAGGCACAATTTTGCAGCAGATAAAGTTTTCCATCAAGCTGCTTTTTCTTCGTTGACAGATTGACTTGTAGTCAAGTACTTTTTATTAACGTGTTCAGAGCTCCCACATGCAGCCGTGAAGTGAATGCACTGAGCAAAGAAAGAAATCGGTTTAAAGCATCTTAAAATATCAATATATGGCAGCATTACAACAATTACTGTATCATACGTAGTATAATATTTTTGGTCATTCCTTGTCTAATCACTACCAAAACAGAATTTTCTGTCTGAGGAATAACAAACACAACAAAACACAAAATTCATGTTGACAAAATGATCTAACGCCTGATACCTTATAGTTATTACTAGCTACAAGATGGAGTAAATAAATTAATCAGGAATACATTTGATTATTCAACTCATTACCTTTTTTAATTGATGTCTCTTAAGAGAATAAAGTGATAATAAACATCCATAAATGTGTGATTCGGAAAAGCAGTCAATTAATTTACGAGCGTAAAAGAAAGAAACATGGACGGAATAACAGGAAGTCAGAGATGAGGCTCAGTGAGCTGCAGAACGATCACATTTTCCATGTTACACTGTTTATTGTGCGTGCGTTCACATTATAATCGCCGTGATCAAAGACTGGAGAACGCAACTCACAAGTGGGAAACAAGTGTAAATGCAATCTCTGCGTCTTTGGTGATCGGCTTTGATCTTTCTACATAAGTCTGACATAAAAACATAATCCTGCTGGCTTCAGTGCACCTGTTCGGTCTCACCGAACCAAATACTATACAGAGGAAATGTTTCTGACAACAGAACTGGAGTCTGCATGAGCCACCGTCCAAAATAATGTAGCGGAACTGCACTACGAACAATACAAGCTGGTTCTCTGTAAAACATTTACTTTTGACTGGCTTTTCAGGTGACCCATTTACCATAATCATTAACATTTGACACAGGAAGCTGACAATTATGACAAATAAGTTGATCAATTCCATAGAGACAGTGGAGAATACAGTCTCACCATTACAGCAGCATAGCTTTCTGCTTATTAAATATAGCCTTAATAATCACATGTGAGTATCTGCTAAGCAACAACACAATGCCATTAGCTTATATAATAAAATAAAACACTCAGTGGGCTTAAGAAGGGGGTTTATGATCCACTATGAAGAGAGGCCGTCGAGCCAGCAGCCGGGAGTGATGTAATATTAGCCCGGCTCGGATCGGCCTGCTCTTCTGTTAAACTGGGATCTTCAAGCGAATATGACTCAGTGATGAATGAACGACTTAAATTTTGCATCACACACACTTCAATGAGAGTCACGCTGCACTCCACAGCTGGAGTTAGCTCATGTCAGAGCACAGGGAGCCCCTAAGGAAACTTATTGGTCAACTCTTTTTTTTTCCTTTTAATCACATGGAAAACATTTACAGAATGTCTGGGGACATTTTCTTTAATTAAATATTGTAATTTATGTTCTGGAATAATTTGAATTCAAAGAAAAAAGTCCAGTTTCTATGGTGCTCTTAAGACTCCTGTTCCCACAAGCTCAGGTTTAATTAGAAGCAAATCTTGGTTGAGTTTCAAGTTGAAGTTCTGGAGCCGTTTAAAGACAAACACCAGACACTTGGAGCACGTTCGTTCACCTCCGGCCTGAGTCACCCTTCCTTTTATGATTGACACCAGGCATCGACGACAAAGTGCAAATAGTTTACAGCTTAGACCTGATTAAATCAGCTGATATCTACAAAGCACTTTTGTTCTCCGTCTGCCGAGAAGGCGACACGAGATCCTCCAGCAGTGATCTTTAACCGAAGCTCAGCTTTCTGTCTGCGGAGCGTCGGCTGTGAGGAATCCCAACATACATCAGCCACTTCTTTACACCAAGTGCAGAAAACACAGTTTCTGCGGAAATGCATCAGAATGCTGAGCGCTAAATGGCTGCTGAAATTAGCTGAAGAAGCTGAAACTGAGTTGTTAAAGCTAAAAGCTAAACCTCTAGCTTAAAGCTAAAGGTAGAAAAACCCTAGCTAAAGGTGAGAAAATGATAAGTAAAATAGAAGAATTGTACTGTATATAGAAATTAAATTTAGTAAAAGGCAAGCCAAAAGCCAAAGTAGCAAAATGGTAGCTATAAGCTAAGAGTAGCTAAAACTAAAAGAAAAAATAATAGCTATATGCAGTAAAAAGTTAGCTTAAAGCAGCAAAATGCTACCTTAAAGCTAAATGTAGCAACAACTAAAAGGAGCAGAAACTTAAAGTAGCAAAATAGCTAGTTAAGTGCAGTGCAAGGTTAGCTAAAAGCAGCAAAATGCTAGCTGAAAGCTAAAGTAGCAAAAGGGTAGTTAGAAACTTGAAACAGCAAAAAGGTAACTAAGAAGCTAAAAGTAACTAAATAAAAGCAGTACAATGTTAGCTAAAAGTAGCAGAAACTTAAAGTAGCAAAATAGCTTGTTAAGAGCAGTGCAAGGTTAGCTAAAAGCTCCAAAATGCTAGCTGAAAGCTAAAATAGCAAAAGGGTAGTTAGAAACTTAAAACAGCAAAAAGGTAACTAGAAGCTAAAAGTAACTAAATAAAAGCAGTAAAATGTTAGCTAAAAGTAGCAGAAACTTAAGTAGCAAAATTGCTTGTTAAGAGCAGCCCAGGGTTAGCTAAAAGCAGCAAAATGCTAGCTGAAAGCTAAAATAGCAAAAGGGTAGTTAGAAACTTAAAACAGCAAAAAAGGTAACTAGAAGCTAAAAGTAACTAAATAAAAGCAGTAAAATGTTAGCTAAAAGCAGCTCAATACTAGCTTAAAAGCTAAAATAGCTAAATGATAGCTAGAAGCTAAAAGTAGCAAAAAGCTAAATAAACAAACTGTTATCTAGAAGCTAAATGTAGCAAACACTAAAAGTAGCAAAAACGCTAGTTAAGAACAGCAAAATGTTAGCTAAAGCAGAAAAAAGCTAACTACAAGCTAAAATAGAAAAGAGTACCTACTAGCTAAAAGTATCAAAACCCTAGCCGAGCAAGGATGCTGAGCAGAACTTATTTCTTCAGTTCATCAGTATTATTAAGTTGCAGCTGTTTCTAAATAAAGTAGTTATTGCTTAAATTAGACTACCGTATCTTAGTCAATTAAACAGCTAAAATTACAGTTTAAATTATTTTTATGGATAAAATTTAACACTGTTTAAAATTCAACATTACTGTGACTGAATCAAAACATATGTTGCTTAATGCAGAACTGGTTTTCCATACTCTGAAAGCGTTGAATAATTGATCGGTGAGCCTGTAGCGCACCACGTTCACCGCTATCTGTAAGCGTTTAGCTCACAGCTCCGTGCAACCTAACACCTCAGTGATCGGTGTCACTTCAAGATATTCAACCAGACGGCTGAGAGGACCCAACAAACACCATATTGTGCTGTCTGATCATGTCGGTTGCTCCGTCAAAGTACAGTTATCATCACGCAACACCTTTCCTGTGCCCGAGTCAACAACGATCACATTCCTCCACCAAAACTAGCATATTTTTAAAAAAAGAGGTTTTATGTCCATCGCTGTTTTAGAGTCCAAAATGACTTCGTTTTCGTCTGATTTTATAAATGTACTGTATATATTTTTAACTGAGAAACAGAACATGACATTTTCAGTTAAATAAAATAAACCTGTTAGTTTCTCACTTTCTTGGAATAACTGACATAAAATTACTCCTTTTAAACCTTTTTTTATTTATTTATTGCAATTCACAGCTCATTTTAGTAATTAATCCTTGCTCAGATGCACTTATACGACAAACTAATGCATGCAAGAGTCAGAAAATTTCATAATATTAATGTAAACAAACTTATTGCGAAGCTTTTATTATTTCAGAGTCAGAGATTCTTTATTGTCATTCGCACCACATGTGATACATGTGATGAAACGAGATTATGTACACAGGGTCCCAGTTACATCCAACAATAAAATGTAAAAGAA
>JARVGQ010000210.1:24445919-24456167 GCA_031762355.1 Hypsolebias martinsi
TTTGAATGTCCAGAGGACCAGACTTAGCTTTTTTAGATTTTTCTACCTGGATTATTGAGCATGCATCAGGGTACTCTCACTAAGCTCCGACTGTTGGGAAACTAAGTGGTTACTCAAAATTGTGACAAAAGCCGCAGTCTCAATGAACTACAGTAAATGTTTGCGAACAAGAGACCATCAAGCCATGGGCCCACATTTTGAGCAGCAAGTTGTCTTTTGTTTTAAATCACAGCCTATTTTTGTGTGCACAGCTTGCAAATATGCACTCTTGGCTTTGCACATTATTTTTTTTCCCACCTCCTCCATGGTCACACCTGCCTCAGCTTACTTTGTTCCCACCTCAGTAGTAACCCTCACATTGTTCATTTGATGGGCACACTTATGGAAAAAGGTGGATTGCCCTCTCTGAGTTGGGAGCTAGGTGCTCCATCAAGCGGTAAAGTTTGACTATTTCAGGGTTTTGTTCATGAGTGCTGGAACAATGGAGCTTGAGATTGACTGACGGATCGGTGCAGCTTTCACAGTATTACAGACTTTATGACGGTCATTTGTGGTGAAGAGGGAGCTGATCCAGTTGAAGCTCTCCGTTTACCAGTCAGCCTCCGTTCCTGCTTTCAGCTATGGTCACAAACTCTAGATAGTGACAGAAAGAATGAGATCTGGCATGCAAACGGTCAAAACGAGTTTCCTCCGCAGGGTAGCTGGACTCTCCCTTAGAGACAGGATGAGAAGTTCAGTCATCCAGGAGAGACTCGGAGTACAGTCGCTGCTCCTCCACATCATCAGGAGCCAGTTAAGGTGGTTTTGTCAGCTGGTAACGAGGATGCCTCCTGGACGCCTCCCTAGGGAGATGCTTTGGGCAGGTCCAACTGAGAGGAGACCCCAGAACAAACTGGAGAGACACCTTGGGGGTCCTCCCAGAAGAAGCGGCTGTGGAAAGAGATGCCTGGGCCTTCCTTCTCAAGCTGCTACCCCAAGACCTGACTAGTCTTGGGGACAAGTGGAAAATATCGAATGAATGAAGAACAACATCAGGATACGCAGGTTTGAGCCAGATTTTTAAAACACTTGCTCATCATCAATGTGGTTTTTAGACCTGGAATACCAGCACAGATGTTTTCTTTCAGAGGACATCTCCCATACAAATATTTAAATACAGCTCAAGCATTCATAAAACGGGTTAACAACCCCGGCAGCAAAATTAAGATGAGTTTTAGGTTTGGTCCTCTGATTCCCATTCACCATCTACTCCCAGCACAGTGAAGATATGGCCTCAAGTGTTGCTTTTCCTTACTTTGACTGTGCAGAGAAACTTGCAGCAGCAAAAATAGCAGCCTCCACTTCCACATTGTCATGAGAGTCCAAGCTTTGCCGAATACTGTGGTGGGCATTCTTCCTCTCTGGGATGATGGAGGCCAAACTACCGAGCATCCTGAACAAACAAAACAACAAGGAAAACTGCTTCTTAGAATTTATTTTATGTGTTAGTGTTAGTACTGATCTTCTAAAGCTGTGTGTACAACTTCACCTCAGAGTGATGGCTCTGGCCACAGGATCGTTGCTATGGATGACTGAAAACACCCTTTTCACAAACTCATCCACGTTGAGAATCTTCTCCAAATGTTTCTCACTCTGCTGTGTTACTTTCAGCACACACAGACGCAGAAAGTTGTTGCTGAGGAGAGATACGTGCGTCTTAAAACGTGTTTGAGGCACATTAGAACTGATTAGATGGATTTATATTTAATTCTGAAAATACCTGAGATATACAAAACACTTCATTTAGATCAATATCCAGAGCGGACCATCATTTAATACATGGATACAAGCATCCTCACCACGCAAAATCTTGATGTAGTTTTACTTGAATATTTTTGGAAGATGTAGTATAAAACATTAATGCTTTGCATTATCTTATATGAAAATTATTAGATTTTTTTATGCCCACTGGTATGAGAACGTGATTGTATTTGATCATTAAATGAATTATGTTAACCAAATAAATTGTGAGTAAAATATGCATTAGGCTGTTATTGATGTCCACTGTTCACGCCTGAGTATTGTTAAAACATTTTGTTTTTTAAAAGCCTATAATAGAAATTTTCCATTAATAAATGTTTTTGGAAGAGCATGATCCATTATGTCTAACAAAAAGTAGATGTTTGTTGTTGTTAAAATGCCTTCAGAAGAAAAAAAAAAAAAAAAAACTAAATCTCTCATACCCAAGCCTGAAGATGTCAGCCAGTTTCAGGAAAGCAGAGTTGATGAGGATGGGGAAAGGATACTTCTGGAAGAGTTTGGGGAACAACACCACAGCCTCACACTGCTCTCCGAGCTTCCCTGAGCGTAGCCCTGAAATTACAAGCAATGCTCCAGTCACTACAAAGCAGCCAAAGCCCTAAAAAATACGATAAAGCCTTCACAAATTATAAAAACACAGAATGAATGAGCCAAATGCTAACTCGTTAGCACCTTTATCCAGCTCCATAAGAGCGGAGTTAGCGTCCAGTTCTTGTTCGCCGTAACAAGCCTCTGACAGGAACGAACGAGCTGTTGAAAGAGACATTTTTAACTTCCAGGATAGACTTTTAAGTAAAATGGTTAAAAAACAAAAGACAAGGTTCAAGCATTTCGCCGCTCAAGCGATGCTAAAACGTAGCGATGCTACGTCCGGTGAAGGCTTTTCAAAATAAAAAAAACAGGTTAAAATTACAAATTTGGGTCAACTTTTAGAATCTTAATTTATTAAGATTAAGCATATAAAATAATAACCAAAAATCCAATAAATTATGACTAAATAAAAACCATGTTAGAGCTGTTTGTATGCTGCATTACAGAATATGGAGCATCAGATAATCCAACAAATTTATCATTGTTTTTAATCAGTACTCATCCTGCACATATACGTGTCATTTTGTTGGCTATTTTAAGGATTAAAAAACAAGCACTGTAAGAAAACCGTTTTCGGCCCCTTGACCCAAATGACGCTATGTGCTCTTATGTTGAAAGGGTAGCCAGCATCAGATACCGGAAGCGGAATAGCTTTAGTCTGGAAGTCGCTGTCCTATCCACCAATCGCAACGTTTAGCGCGGAATTCGTTTCTTCCTTTTGGGCGATCTGTTCGCGGGAAAAACACCCGGGTAGTAGGATCCTACCAGCTTAAGATCCGACCAGCTTTTCGTGGATTTCACATCGTTTTGTCTGGACCATGGGCATGTTTTTCCGCTCCATTGTTGACAGAGGAGTGGGCAAACGGAAGCAGAACGGTGAGACACGATGCGTTTATGGGTCTCGACTTTTGGCGATTACAGTTACTCATCTCCACTCCAGCTGGATTTGAATTCCAGCTCAAGCTTTTTATTTAAGTCAGAAGTGTTAAAGTTTATATAGCTGAGGTTAGATCCTTGATTTTGTTCTTATTTTGACGTTATAAAAAAAATGATTTTTAATTTCCTGGCAACCAAAGAGAAGGCAACGTTTTTAGAATCATTTACTGAAACAACGCAGTTTACCAAACTCCTTTGTGTTCAAACTTGATTTTAACTTCGTCAGGCACACAAATATAAATATGAATTTACAATCACCTTCGAAATAAATCCAAGCAGTAGTTGTGCTTTTTCATTCAACCTTTATTTATACAATGTTGGTCTCATTGAGTCACGTGGACATGTGAGAGACCTGTAGACCATGTGGACACATTTGCTTTTTTAAGTGGGGAAGATTCTCATTTGTGTTTTTTTACCACCTGTCTCCTCATTATACCTTATTTTTTTGGGTTGCCAGGTTTTAATAAAAAAAGCAGTTGAAACCATGATGTCACATTGCAACAGTGTAACAGGAATCCATTCGGATTTTGAGGCTCAAATTAAACCTGCTCTCGAAAGCAAAAGTCTTAGATTACCGGTTGATATTAGAAAATGAATTTTGGTACATGACGTTCTGACCATGCATCATTCTGTGCAGCTCTCCTTGCAGATTCATGCTCCAGGATCCCTTTGACCTCCCTGCTGGAGGGCTACCAGTGCATCCTGCACGATGAGCACATCTCTTATGGGAGCATTGGCGACTCGGTGCCACCATTTGGACTGGCATTCTCCTCTGGTAATCTATTTGCATACTATACATAAGAGCAAGATGCTATTGTTGTTTATTTTTTAATAAAAGTATCTTCCCTTTAGCTGCAGAGCAGCAGCATGTTCTCGCAGCAGCTAATGAAGAAGGGATTGTTAGGATCTACAACACAGAGAGCCACAAAAAACCTCTTCTTAAAGGTACTTTCATAATTTATAGATGACCTTTTAATCATTTGTTCTGTACACTATTAGAATAAACTGTTGCCTAACTGGGTGTGAACTTTACAGAATGGCTGGCTCATGAGAATGCTGTCTTTGACATTGCATGGGTTCCAGGAGAGCCTCAGCTGGTCAGTGCAACTTCACACCCCATTTTTTTTAAACGTTGCAGGTGCACAATTCTAGATGAGTTTTGATCCCATTCCATCCTCAGGTGACTGCTGCAGGTGACCAGATGGCCAAGCTGTGGGACGTGACGACCGGAGAGCTGTTAGGCAGCTTTAAAGGTCATCTCTGCAGCCTCAAGTCTGTTGCATTCGCTCCGGGGGAAAAAGGTAGATTTTTTACATAAACCTGGCATTTTGTTGTTGAGTCTTGTGCTAAACCTTTGTCTTAATTCAACAAAGTCCATGCTCAATAATCCAGGTACCATATACAATCCAACAATTTTCAGTCAGGTCATCCTAATGGAATGGAAGGTGAAACGTTTTCAGCACAAAAATGAAACTGTCCAGATGACCTGACTGAAAATTGTTGGTTTGTCTTAATTCAGCTTCTAAACACTCTGCCTACACATGTTTTTGCCTTTAGTTATGTTTCATTTAAACAGAAAAAAATACATTCAGTGTGTTCACAATCTGCGCCTCAGTTACATTCTGGGTAAATAAATACCAGCGCTAGAAGAACAACTGTAAGGCCATACTATTGTTTTAACAACATGTGTTGAACCAAACTCAGTTTTACTGTCACAAAATGAGCTAGATTTATTTATTTATTTTTAATTTATAAAATGTATTCATTTTAAAATACAATACAAAACAATCCCATAAACGATAAGAATACAAAATATAAAATGAAAGGTAGCAGAAAGAAGGGGAAAAAAAATCTTATCTGCCCCTTTTTTCAAACAATTAGTTCAAACAATAATAATCTTCAAGTAATAGAACAAAATGAATAAACTCTAATTGTTCTAACTCTAATACAATACACATTAAGCTACTTCATATATATATTTTTTTAGATCACTCTGATCTGCACTACAGCAGTTTATCCTCTGCGCTTTGGGATCAGTTATTTGTATAAATCCTCCAGCTTATGTTGATTTAATGAAATCCAAGAATGAAAACTCAGAATCCAGAGAGAGTTACTGAATATAAGCAAGTAGCAGACCTTCCACGCAAAACGAAAGCTATAACCTGACATGGAATTAAACAAAAAAACTTTTGTTCACAGCTGTTTTCTGCACTGGAGGCAGGGATGGAAATATTATGGTCTGGGATATCAGGTGCAGTCAAAAAGGTACAGGTGCTTATAGTTTGTCACATGGATTCCTTGGTATATTTATCACAAATAATTGCAGTTTGATAAGAGTGTTACAGCATTTAGAGCCAGAGAGTGAGTCTTTTCCATTTATGTCTTGCTCTCAGATGGTTTTTACAAGCAGGTGAAGCAGATCAGCGGCGCTCACAACAAAGCCGAGACAAATCCTCCGTCTAAAGGAAAAAAGAGACGCAGCGGCGTACGTGGCATGGCTCCCAGCGTGGTGAGTTTCTGCAGCAGCTGCTTCAAGTTTAAGGAACTCTGACGAAGAGGTAAATTTCATCTTGTGTGTTGTTTTCTACAGGACACCCAGCAGAGTGTGACAGTGGTTTTGTTTTGGGATCAGCACACGCTCATCTCTTCCGGGGCTGTTGACGGGTAAAAGCACGTCTTTTTGCTCATCAGTAAAATCCACTTGACTTGAACCATCATTTTATTTTTCTCTCCACGTTTCAGAGTAATTAAGATGTGGGATCTGAGGAAAAGCTACAGCCCTTCTCGCCACGATCCCGTACCCCTGCAAACGTACCCATACGCCGGCTCTTGCACACGCATGCGTCTGGGTGAGTACTGTGTTACACACGCCAAAATAAAACATGACAAATGAGCAAAAGATCAAAAATGAGCACACTTTTTTTTTCATGCAGGTTATTCTGGTCTCGCTCTGGACTCCTCAAGATCTAACGTCATGTGTAACTGCACAGATGACAACATCTACATGTTTAACGTCTGTGGGATAAAAACATCTCCAGGTATGTCATGTATCTGTGCCACAATGGACATTTTCCTGCTTCTCCTTATTTTGTCACTTGATGGCGCTACTGCTTTATGTCTTTGTTCTGCAGAGCAGCTAGAGATGAAAAGTCTAGATGCAGTTTTGCAGTCGTGCATAATAGGCTTATTCTTAAAGCTTTGATAGTTTGATAAAATTTTAATCTTAGGTGGCTGAGAATCATATGGTTCAAGATGACATCATTCATGGCAGGTAGCCATTTTGAAGTGCTCAACTGTACTGTAAACAGAATATAAGTGTCAGTAGATTATTCTCAGTACTGTACATACTGAGAGTGGCAGCTCATTAGATTGCAAATTTGACCAAAACTGCTAAAGTTGTATCATTTCTCAACATAACAGCTTAATCTGAAACTATAGCATGAAAAGTGGCGGGTGGTATGCGTTCCTACAAGAAATGCTAAAGCGTTATTTTTAGTCTTTTTAATTTTTAATTAAAGTTTGAAACTTTTGAGTTTGTTTGTGGCTCCTCGGACTGATGAAGTCCTTTTGGATGAAAGATGAAACGTCTCAACAAAAAAAAAGAAACCAACCAGATGACCTGACTGAACAATGTTGGAATTTACCTGGATTATTGAGCATGAACTTTGATATTTTGAACCACTTTGGTTATGGCTGCCTCAGAGGAGTCGACGGCAAACTGGTTGGTCCGCTCCAGAATCGGAATCAACCTTTATTGTCATGGCACAAAAGTGCGACAAAATTACATTTCAGTACAGCCGTCCAAAGAAAACATGGGTAGCCGGGGATGGCTGAGGCTCCAGCCTCGTCTGAAGCACTGTCCTTTTCGTTTAGATAAAGGGAAAAGGGAAAACATGAGGAAAGGGGAGGTATGAAAAAAAATCATACCTCACACTGTGTCCTTGACGGGACACATTGAGGTTGCAAAAAAAAACCTCAGCACAAGAAAAAGCCACATACTGGTGACATAAAGACATATGCATGTGGAGTGGGTGGGGGTCCCAGCACAGGCTGCTCAAGTGAGCGACGCAGCCATTGGCGCCTTGGCATCTACCCAGGTTGCTGCACCAGGGGTGGGGCAAATGAGAGAGGCCAGCGAAGGCGGTGAATTTAAGGAGAAGTAGTCCACACTGTCCAGATAGTCTCCACCCCCAGCCATAGTCCTGATACGTGACGGTGCAGTCTTTATCAACCGGCTCGGTAGAGCTCTGACACAGGTCCATGTCCTTGGAGAAGGGAGCGAGTAGTGGAGGGGGTGTTCTCATAACGTCCAGGAGAGTTTGAGATAGTCAACCTTCCAAGGCTGACGCCAGGGGAGCCAGGTTCAGATATCAGCATTTGTTTTGGGCCAGGACGAGCTCTGTTAATTTCCATCTGCCTTTTACAGTCTCGCTTGTACATTTCAATGGCGGCTCCAAACATCCAAATTGGTTGCATGCGCTGACTTCTTACAACTTCTCCGAGGTCTATTCCTTCCCGCCAGCGAGACTCAGGAGCCTCAAGTAGCCTGCTATTCTCTGCAGGATTCTTGTCCAGCTTATGGCTCAGCTCGCACAGTATTTGAGTCAGAGTGTTGCCAGCACGGCATATTCCTTCACACATGCTGCGCAGCTTTACAATGGCCAGAACAGCTGCCGACGTTTTCCGAATTTGTCGATATGCCAGGTAAACACCAACTCCAAAAAGCAGAAATCCTGTTATCATAGATCCAATTACGGTATGTACACATCTTCAACATCCTCAACTGACAAGATGGACAGACACACGATCTTCCACTTCCCCCAGGAGTCCATCATGTATGCGGCTGCCGGTGTCCCGTCGGGGCAGGAGGGCTCTCCTTCGCCTGTCTTCTCATTGAGAAAATGTCAACAATTGTGCTGAGAGATCAGATCCATAATTTACAATTCGGAAGATCTGCAAAAAGAGGCTCTGCAAAAAGGTTCACAGGACAAAGAGCAGAGCAGGGAAGGAGTCTTCGCCAAGAGCAAGAAGGAAAAAAATGGGGAAAACTATGGGAGTTTGCTGCTTTTGGGACTGAGTTTGTTGTGGCTCCTTGGACTGATGAAGTCCTTTGGATAAAGGCTGAAACGTCTCAACAACAAACAAAAAGAAACCATCCACAGATGACCTGACTGAACTTAGTTGAATTTTTTTACCTGGATTATTGAGCGTGAACTTTGCTCTTTCGAACAGTGGCAGTCTTCAGTGGACACCAGAACTCCACATTTTATGTCAAGTCCTCAGTCAGCCCCGACGACCAGTTCCTGGCCAGTGGCTCGAGTGACAACCATGTCTACATTTGGAAGGTAAAGTCTTTAATTATGGAAATCCACAAATACTTGAGTTTTTTTCTTTGATTATGTAAAAAACTGGAGCGTTTCAGTTTTTTTTAACAAGTGATACCGTTTCAGATTTCTGATCCCCAACACCCTCCCATGATGCTTCAGGGTCACAGTGAGGAAGTGACATCTGTTGCATGGTGTCCGACAGATTTCACCAAAGTAAGTTGAAAAAAAATTATTATTTTTTTTAGCATAAATGAACAAAGAGCTTAGCATAAATGAACAAAGAGCTATGCAAAGCATCGATTAGAGAGGCTCTGTGCTTCCCTGCTGAGAGTCTTTAAGTTTATTAACCCCCCACTGCTCTGCTGGCAGATTGCTTCCTGCTCTGATGATCACACTGTCCGGATATGGCGGCTTCAACGGAAAACTGATGATGCACATTCATCGGTGGGGGAGGCTAACCTTATAGGTTGGGCGCATCCAAAATCTCCCACAAGTACGTACTCCTCCCACTGATATTCTATCAATAAAACACTTATTTTGCTGTCAGTCAAAAACCAAATGGTTCAAATGTGTTTTACTTACTCATGATTTACAATTCTGCTTTAAAGCGTTAGTTCAAAACTTTTTTTAAGTGGAATTCTATAGAAAGTTTCTAAACAATAAATATCTTACCTGTTGTGGGTAGCTCTTTGAATGACATTAATTTAGAAGATTAAAGTTTAATTCTGACCCGACTGATGAGATAAAAGCAAAATGCAAAAAGGCTCAAAAGGTTACTTGCTGTCACAACTGATCAGTTATAACATCAGGCACAGAGCACAAAGGAAGAAGAAAGAGAAGTCTTCCTCCAGGCTAGGCTAACGGCTCTACCTTTTTCTATAGTTTTTCAGGCTTAGAAAACAAGTCTTTCTCAAAACCAACACACCTGTGTGAAAGAATGCTGAATTAACAAATATGAAACCTCCACGGTTCCACATGACATTGATATTGAACAGCCTCACTATGCAGAGATTTGAACAGTAACACCGACGTTCAGCTGAGGAGAAACGGTGACAAACTAAACAAACAACATCACAAGTGTACAGGTTTCCTATTAGCTAATGTAATAATTAATAATAATTAATAATTAATTCAATTTGTACCTCACTTTACATTTTGCAGTCTCCAAGTGCTACATTATAAAACATCTAGACAGAATAAAACATGGACTAAAAAAAAAAAAAAAAACTAAAAAATACAACAAAAAAACTCAGCAGGATGAAAGTATCTTTAAAAACTATTAAAATCTTTCAAGTAAAAAGTAAAGTTATAAAATATAGTGTTCTTCAAATAGCTGTGTTGTTTTTTTAAGCTTGGGAAAGTAAAAAAAACGGGCCCTTCTTCAGCTATTCTTTAGCTAGCTGCAGCCTAGAGGAAGCCTTCTGCCATTTTCTAAATACTTCGTGCTCTGATTGATAAGGCACTAACTCTAGAAAACTATCTGATCGAAAATCACACAGATAATCTCCAGACTATCCTTTTTAAAGGTCCACTGACATGATATTTGAACTTTGCATAAAATGGCACAACATATATATCTTGTATCATTCAACTA
>JARVGQ010000210.1:24473958-24486582 GCA_031762355.1 Hypsolebias martinsi
ATTAAACTTTTGATCTGTCATCTATGTTCTATTACGAATAAAATATTAACATTTGCCATCTCCACATCATTGCATTCAGTCTTTATTCACAATTTGTTTAGTGTCCCAACTTTTTGGGAATCCGGTTTGTAACTGATATATTAAAGACATTTACATTTAGAGTCCTTTGGTACACATTCATTAAAGTAATTAATTGCTTTGAAGTGAGATTCTGTGGAAAGACTATTAACAATTAATATCTTGCCTGTTGTAGATAACTCTTTGAATTACCTCAGTTTATTTGGGACTGGATGATGAACTAATCTACCAAAGTAGGTTGCTGCTGCCTTAAAATGTCTCCAGTCTCATACATTTTAAAACAAGCATGTTGATATGTTTTTAATTGTCAGTGCTTGAACTCTATAACTCCTAAATAAATTCTTGCATATTACATATTTGATCACCAAGCTGAGGTCATTCAAAGAGCTGTCTGACTTATAAAATATTAAATATCCATCACCTGTCTGCTTTACCCTACATCAAGATATCCATATGCTATTATGGTAAAAATCCTGATAAATGTTGCACAATATTTTTCTTGTTTGCCTTATTGGGACAATGACAAAAGCTTTGCAAAGTCTCATATTTAATAGAATGAGTGCAAATGAGTTGTAGAGAGAAAAATTTAAATTTCAAAATCTGATGAAATTTTAATTAAAAAAACGTGACATAACGAATGACATGTTTTGCCTTTATGTTAAATCACCCACAGCACACTCATGATTTTTACATGTAAAGTTATCACTTGCACACTTAAGGCCAAAATGACACATTTTTATGTACACCCTTTAGGTAGTCATTTGAAATGACGTATAAAAACATTCATGCCTTGATGATGTATGAAACTGCTGTGCTTTCTTATTAGCATGATTTAAAATCCTCTCTCCTTTTACAGTATTTAAAATAAACACTTTGATTGGCGATCCAATGAACCCTACTGGAAGCAAATTAATGGTTCCGATTAAATTTAACAGGTTTACTGTACAACATGTCAAAACAAGATGATAGCAAAATGTCTCAAAGGTATTCTCACACATTTTGAGCCTTGACAGGTCACTGGTTTGGTAGCTTTATAATTACAGACATGTCTAAAACTGTGGGTTTGGTTAGTCTTTTCCATAGTCCCTTAACATTGCATTTCCAGCTTGTTTTTACATTAAATTCCTGCGGTTGAACTTTAAGCTGCCTTTTCTCTGTTCATTACTTTATTTTGCCAGCATTAGTTCCGTCCAAACAAACACGGAGATAAGAATCTAAAACGCCGACATGTTGAAGAATCCTATCTAACCCGTTAAGCAGCTGTAGTTTGACCTTTTTTTTATTCTTCTCCCACATGTCACCATCTACATATAGAAAGACGCTCAACATTTTTAGTGTCTTGAGTCTGAGGTTATGTCTAACACAAAAATGAAGCCCAAAGCAGTGAAGTCATTATTACAAGAAGTCCTGCAGACGTGGAGACTCGAGCGCATTTACTGTCACCTCAAAGTGTAAGTTAATAGCTGGTTTTCTGGAAGTTGTTGCTAAATATGATGGGCGTTTTTCCCCATGAAGTACAGGAAAATTCACAAAAACAAGTTTTTTGTTGTTTTTTTCTTTAGGTCGCATGTGTTTTGCTCTGTCAAAATTCTTAAAGAAAATTAGAAGTGGGGTATTTAAACCAGTTTCAAACCAGGATAAAAACTAAAATATGGTGCTTTGAAAAGTCTTTTTCACATTTTGTCTCAACCACAAACTTTCAAATATACAGTTTAGGATTTTATGTGGTAGTCCATTGCAGAGTAGCAGATGATTGTGAAGTGAAAGGAAAAGACACATGGGTCCATTTTATTTATTAATTTTATTTTAGTATTTAAATAAATTTAAAAAAAATTCATAAAAATGTGGCACATAGTTGTATTCATCCCCTTTGATACCCAATCCAGTTCAACCAGTTACCTTGAGAGGTCATAGAATTAGTAAGTAGCACACACATGTTTAATTGAATTGGTATAGATATGGTGAATGCCTCAGAGGTTTGCCGCAGTGATTAAGCAGCATCATGAAGACCAAGAAACACACCAGACAGGTCAGGGGCAAAGTTGCTGAGCACTTAGAAGAAATTAATATTACTGCTGAGATAGCCTTTATTGATCTTTAGCAAATATTCCAGGGCAACAAACAACAGATTTATCTCCATTGCCAAATGAGCAGAAATCTGTTGGAGAAGTGGGTGTTTGTTATATAAACTGGTGTTATTATTAAATGTTTTAATTAAAAGTCCCACGTGCATTGTTGAATCCAACCTGGTTGTTTTTAGCTAAGACTTCAGCGTTTTGCTCCTTTCCCAGCAGATTTTCTTGGGGGTGGTATTGAGGCTGTTTGTAAAGCTTGATTCATCTGCGTTTTAAAAAATAAGTCTCAGAATTCAACTCTCACTGAACTGCATGTTCTTCACCTGCATGCTTCTGCCTGTCAACATTTCATAGAACTAGAACGAGACTGTACGGGCTAAATGTATTCATTATGTTTTTAATGATGACTAGGGCAAGACCATTGGGCTTAGCATTTTAGATTTGTCAAAGCATTAAAGCAAATACTTTTTATGTAACTTCATAAAACTGCAACTCTTGTTTTTAAAAGGTATCAAGTGTTGCAGCTTTGGAACATTAGTAATCAAAATGCAAATATCGGTCAAATACTTGACTTTAGTAATTATACTGTCAAATCACCATAGTACATCATTTTATTTATTTATTTGCAAAAATGATCTTTAAACTGGATGCCTCATGCAAATCTGTTCCTGCATCAGTATAAAAAAAAAAGTTAAAATTTTCTCCCACAGAGAATTGAAATTTGGTTCCGTCAGCGGTGCGAGGCAGCAGAGCGAATCCTAAAATAGAAAACTGTTCATACGCACAGTTGTTTTCATTTACAGCTGTATTAATTGTTTCCTTATCTGTATACTCAGTTGAGAAAACCATCTGCTTGCATGGATGTTTTTCATTTAAAAAAGTGTTTTATTTCACAATTTACCACCCTGCCGTCACTCATTGAGAGATGAGAGGTTCAGCTCTGCAGGACTGAGTTTTGTTAATTAAAGATTTTGTTCTTAAATATTCAGTTTTTCTCTTTATTCTGAGATGTAAAATTATTGCACAAATTGCAGCTTTGTTCCTAATTAGCTGCAGATGTGAGGATGTATGATTGTAAAAGTTTAGCAGAGTAACTTTCTTTCGGTTTGTCATCTTTATTATGTTTTACTCATGTGCGACTGTAGCTGGCATAAAGATGGTGCCATCAGTTCAGGCATAAAACATTGTCTATAGATATTTGCATCTTGTTTTAATTCTGTTCTGTTGTGAAAATTATTTAGCGAAACGTTTCGACACTTCAGCCATGCTGAGGGTCTTTGCGCAGTTTCAGTGTTGTTGTTTGTTGTTGTGAGAAATTACAGGAAGTGGCTTCAACCTGTCTTTTATAGAACAATTTAACTTGACAGAAGCAGAAGTGGCAACACAGTAGGGCCAAAAAGTAAATTGGACGCTTGTTATTTAGCAAAATAATGTCTGAGTGACTTTTACAACAGGGGTAATGCCAGCGGTGAGGGGTGATTCAGATGGTTTCTTCACAATAGACAGTGTCTGGTACGGTACACAGTTTAATACTGGTAATGTTTGCGTTCGGTGCACCGTTGTGTCCTCGCTGTCTTTAGTAAATGTTCATTTTTATCATCGGGGCTTTGTCTGTACTCGGTCTCTCACAACAGCAGTTATGAACTACAACAAGGTGTGTATTTATTTTGGATAACACATGTAGACTTTATACAGCATATGGAACTCATCAGGTCTGAATGGGTTGAAGAGCTTTTTATGAAACAAGCAACCCTTCTGAAATTTACTATGTTGGGCTTTTCTCTTGTATAATGTTAATGCATATTATCCAAAATTGTTTTGTAATCAATTAAACCATTCATAGATGACGAGTTAGGACTGGTGTTTGGTGGGATTTGTACAGATTTTCTTATAATTAGCATTTGCCACTGAAAGGCATAGACAGTGAATTATGTATTGTCCACATGTGTTTGTCTGTCTGTTACCAGGATATCTCACGAGCCACTGAATGGATTTTGATGAAACATTTAAAAAGTAATCATTGGATCTACAACTGATTAGCTTTTCGTGTCATCCCAGTTCAAGTTGACTGCCACAGCCACTTGACATCAGCCAGCATAAAAATGTCTTCAGCTCAGTCAGTTTTGCAGATACTGGGCTAAAATTGGATGTGGTAGTAGCTGAGAGTCATTACTAACACATACTCTGAGACCTCTCGCAATGTCATGATATTATTTTTAAGATTTGACCAAACGACTACAACCCACAGCACAAAGAATGTAAAAACTTTAAATATGAAACGTGTCAGATTGCTTCAACGTCAAAAGCCCCGATGATTCGCCACAGAGGTCTACGAGGTCTGTGTTAACCCCTGGTTCTGTTCTCCTCACTGTTGTGGTTTTAGAGATGAGACCATGTTTCCTGTTTTGTCATCAAATCTTTTTTTTTTCCCATACACTGTTTATAATTCTATCTTATATATTTATATATTTATATTACATTTGCAAATGTAACACATTTAAAACTGATAAATCTGTATTTTAATATTGTGCCAGCTGTCTATAGCGCTGTCATTAAATTGCTAATAATTGGAATTATTTCATTTGCATCAAAAAGCAGTTTATTAGTGTTTTTCTGTAATACTTTGTGCAAATTGAGGATTAAAATATGTCCTATTGAAAGAAGTAGGCTTTTTTTTTATATATAAAATAGGAATCAGCTGAACCATATGAGATTTTTATCTCATGACAAATATTCCTGTAATATTTTTAACATTTTTTGAGAGGCTGTTCCAGTCATTTTTATGCCTTTCCCCCTACAAAACTCTAAACCCTGTTGTTTGGATTTTGACCAGATTGTAAGATGTTCCTCCTCCATCTAAACACCCATCGATGGTTGTAACCAGTTAAGTCACTGACAGGATGCAGATTTTTATTATCAGCACTCTTATGTTCGATTGTCTTTCAGCCTTTCCTTTCAGAGGTCACTACAGCAGATCATCTGCCTCCATCTCACCCTGCCTCCTGGCCCCTCTGCTGTCACACCAGCCATCTTCATGTCTTCCTTTACCACATTCATTAAGATTCTCTGAGGTCGTCTTCTTCCATATTGAGCATCCTTTGCCCAATATGTCTGCTATCTCCCTCCACAACATGTCCAGATCATCTCAACATGGTTTCTCTTGCCTTGTCTATTTTATTTCTAATCCTGTCCATTCTGGTCATTCCCATTAAAAATATAAAATAATATCTTAGCATCATCTTCTCTGCCAACTCCAGCTCAACCTCCTGTCTGGTGTCTTCAGACCATGTTTCACTTCAGCGGGTCTCATTGCTGTCGTACACTTTACACTTACACTTACACTTACACTTAAACGTACACTTTTTGCTCCTGCTGCTATACTTCTGTCACATATCAGCCATGATCACCTGCTCCGTCCTGCATTCACCCTCATCCTTAGGTTCTTCAAATAAAAACTAAATCTAGTTTTGGTCACCAGCTTTTTGAAAACTGGTTTAGACATAATATCTTTATTAAACTTGCAACCTGTCCCAGGTGTACCCTGCTTCTCACACAATGACCGCTGGAGATGGGCACCAGCTCGCCATGCATGGAAAACTGGGCAAAGAAAATGGACATATGATGTCTTTAATAACATTTTATTTAGGGTTTTCTATAAAACAGGAGGATAGAGTTTTGTTAATGTCTGTTCTGTATTTCAGTTTATTTACTTTGCCATTGTTTATTGTGCTAATCTGAGCAAATTAATGAAGTCCTTTTGTTTTTTTATTTTCTTAGTCGATGTAAACCTTTTTGTCCAGGTTCATTATCTTAAATCATAGAACATACATTGATTTTAAAATTGACAGCCCAGCCAAAGAGCGATTCACAATATTCATATCTTGTCATATGGACTGAAGACATCGGAGCGCTCAAAGTCTCTCACCTGGATGGGGTTACCTGGGCCTCACCCAGGAGCCAGGCCTCTGCCCGTGGGTTAGGGTCAGTCTCTGCTCGATTTAGCTACATGGATTTGCCTTCCTGTGGGCCCACCACCTGCAGAAGAGGCCATGCGGGTCAGATGCAAAGGGTGGCAGCCAAAGGCGGAGTCTTGGTGCTCTGACTTGAACTTAAGATGCTACAAAATATGACAAAACAATTATGACTTTTTGCAGTGCGCATGAACAAAAGCAGCACCTCATCACTGCACGTGCTTCCATTTATTGGACTCGTTAAATTCAAAATTATTATATTCTAACATAAAACACCTTGCATGGCCTAGGAATGTATATATTTAATCAAGAAACACTGAATCATTTTTGTAGTGGCAGAGCTCTTAACCCATCTGCCCAGGGTCCTTTTATCTTATCCTGCAGTTGGGTACAGAGGCATACATTTTTTTTTCTTTGCTTAAAAATTGTCCAACTGTCATGAGAAGTCTGCACTTACTAAAGTATCCTCAGTTTTAAAGCAAAATGAGAAGCAATGAAAGTATTTACTTTTAAAATATCATCTTGGGGGCCATATAAGAGGTTAACAAGGGTCATATTTGGTCCCCGGGCCTAATTGAGTTTGCCACGTTTTCTCTACTTTGGATCAGTCTTCTTTATGTCATATTTGAAAAACATAAGTATATTTATGCAGTTCTAATATAACATTAAATACATTTCTTAAAATCTCTGCTCGTCTTATTGTATTTTGCTCTTATTCATGTTAATCTAGGCTGTATGTTAAGCTATAAATATGGTACTTTGTGTCACTGTACTTTGATGTATTTGGTTTTTCTTAGATATTTAAAAAGTAAGATACAAATAGTGAAACTAATAAGCTTCCTGCTCTAGTGCCATTTATTATTTCCTCTCCATAGAGGCTTCTATACTCCATGCTTCATCTGTAAAATACCAAAGATCAAAAGAGGTGCTGGTGAGACCCTTGATGAAATGTTGACAAACTGAATAGTTTCTAAGGTGTAATTATATTAAATTTATATTGTGATTATCTTGGGCTTCATCCATCTCCTTTTAACCCTGAGCCACTTTTAGAATTGTGCTCGTGTGGTTATTAAATTGTATATTATTGAGTTTAGATAGTAGGATAAGTGATTCCTGAAGCTCTGCTCTGGAGATGTGGGAGTCGTTCTCAAAAATGATACATTCGCTCAGTTTAAACTTTTGATCTGTGATTTGTGTTCTATTCTGAATAAAATATTAGATGTTGGCACCTCCACATCATTGCATTCAGTTTTTATTCACAATTTGTTTAGTGTCCCAACATTCTTGGAATCTGGTTTGTACATTATTTTACACTAATTTTTGAACTCTTCCTTTGCACTGAGACTCGTTGCAAAAGACATTTGATATATTATATGCATGTGCACGCACACACACATATATACATTTTTTAATTAAATTATGTCACATTGTGTTTATGTTCATTATCACTTTGCTGTTAACTGCATATTTTTGTTTTATCTTATACATCACATGTATTTAAACTAATTTAATGTGGCAACTGCATTAAAAAAAGCATCCAAACATGTCCTGAACTATCACCCCTGTTTATTAAAGCCTCTTTTAATGCACCTGATTTGGGGTTGAGGAGCACGTGGGAGGAAGTGTTGCCGTGGACACCAACCGCCCTCCTGGTATAAATACTTCCATCGCTGCTGCTTCTCAGACGCGGTTTTGCTGGACCTCTGCAGCTTCCACTCGTGATCGCTTTCTCGTTTTTAGAAGCACTGTCTGATGAAGACAAAGAGAACGATCAAACATCTGTTGAAGGGACGATGCTCTTCAACGTCCGAGTCCCTTTTGCTGAACAAGTATGATTATGATAACCGAAGCACTGATTATAGTCTCGATGCATCGTTGACCACAGCCACATGGGAAAAATAAAAAAAAGGAAGTGGTAAAAATGTCATAACAACACATGCAAAGGTTTTATTGTTCATCTGTTACCACGGCGACCAATAAAACAGCATCCATTGATGGTCATGTTCATGTGTTTTAGCTCACATCATAATTCTAACCAGACAACTTTCTACTAATAAAGTAATAAATATACTTTGATAACATGTTGGGCTAGTGTTATATAAAAAAAAAACAGACAGTACAGATAGAAATGAATAAAAAGAAGTAGCTAAATTATTGATATTGATAGATGTCCCTGTGGGTTGCACTTCATAAACGGTACATGCACTTTCTGACTTGTTTTTGTGTTTTAGATGGTTTTGTTCCAACCATCGTTGTTGCTCATCAAAATAAACTGTGGCTCAACCCAACTGCTTAGTTTTTAAGTATTTAGGTGGTTATCAGTAGTTTTATTAATGCATCATTAAACTGACCCAGTTCTGTGTTCAGCTTCCTCCGTTCATGATCTGGAGACTGTTTTTGTTCATCTTGCCCAACAATTGCTGCTATTTATAATTTAAATACGAAGGACAAATCCTAATAGGTTGATGGGGTGATGAAGATGTTGTGGTCAGGGGATGTTGCTGCTTCAGACGTGACAGAAACATAGTATTCCAGTTCATTTACTTTACCAAGAATACTTCATTAAGCAGATCCAAACATGAAACCATCAACAGAAGTCCCCATGTTAATGGTGTCTGATAAAAGCATGTTAGTCATTTTGCTGCATGCGCTGTGTGATTTTTGTTCCAGAACATAAAAAAGCCCTTCTGTACTTGGAAGATCTTGTTCGGACTGCTGACTGGCCAAGATTCTCAGGAAATCTGCTGTGCTCGGTGCCTGCAAGAGGTTTTCTATTAACCTTTACTTTCTGCTGGTCAAATCTCTCCTCTCTTCCAGTCGTTTCTGATTCTATCCACATTTTTTCGTCAAGTCCTGGTGTATAACGGCTTTGAACCTTTGCTAGAAATATTGTAAAGTTGATTTTTATTCCCCTCAGCGGAACGTTGTAACCCTATCGATGTGCCATGTTTTGACTCGTCAAAGAAAAACAGATGATTAAATGCTAAACTGAGTCATGTGAATCACCTTTACCCCCTTTGTCCCACTGACGGAGGAAAACGTGATCTACACGAAAATATGATGATAATTAAAAAAAAGTTTGTTTTTTTCAGTATTTAGCAAAACCTGCGGTTTGATTGTGGAAGGAACATTTCCTGTATGTGATAACGGGAAACTCAGGTTTATCTCCTTTAGTGAAATAAACGTACTGAACAGATTAAATGTGTTGATTAAATGTATTTACTCAGTTTATACTTTGTAGGTGATTAGATGTTTTTAATTTGCCTATTAAATTTTGAAACAGTGCTGTCTTTTTTATAAAACCGTTTTATCTTACATGTTATTTCCTTTTAAGCTCATAAAAATATTAACTCAAATGCTCAATTTAACTTTTGTTTATTAAAATGTTTTTTTCATAGAGATCATATTTAGTCATCAAAAACTATGAAAAACCAGCTTCATGTTATTGATTTTATTTTGAAATAAAATATGTAACCCATCTCATGGCTTCACTTTTTACATATTGTCAATGAGCATCATAAATACACTTTATTAGAACATTCCAGGAGGAAAAACTCCTCTTACCTGCTTTGGATTTATATTAAATATAAAAATATACTTGCAGGAGCAATTCCTTCCGTTCAAATATTCAAAAGTAAGAATAAGAACAATATTTTTAAAGCTTTTTAAGTCAGCCAGGTTCTAAACTTCATTTTTCTGCCTACTAAGACAAGAAATTCAAGGATTTCAGCTCAGTTTGTCGTTTTGGTGTGCAACATTAATTCCCACATTTCCAGTATTCAGACTGTAAACTGAACAGTTCTTACCTGCGGTGCGAGGCCCCATGTCTCTTTAGTTTTTCATCCAACCGCTCCAAGAGGAACGCAGCTAAGAAGCAATGATGAAGACGTTTAGAGGCGCATTAAAGACAGACAAACACTGAAGGACACGATAGCTCACTGCAGCGCCATGTACAGGCTGGAGCAACAGATTGTAAGGCTTCCCTGATGAGGTGTTCGGTTCAAATCTTTGTGTTTACAGGTCTGAAAGCGAAGGGAGCCAACTGTCTGGAAAAACTACTTGTGGCCGGGCTAAATATTAAACCCCCGAGTCAACAAAGTTGCTGTCAGCAGGAGGGAGGAGGAGACATCTGTCATGTAGAATGTTTTTGTCTCTTACATAATCACAGTAATGTTCATCAACATCTGTGTTTGACAAAATTTCATTATTGAACGCATTCGCATTTGAAAATGTGACATTTTTGCTTTTAGGCTTGAGGAAACCTCATAGAGACGAGAACTATGTAAATTCAGTGAACGATTTGTGTAATTCTCTGGAAATTCACTGAAGAAAAGCCATTTTCGTGTTGAATTGAGCTGAACTGGCTCCAAAAGTTAGACAAAAAGCCAATAATTACATTCTGAGAGCTTCACTGAAATCCTTCCATTTTATTTTAATGATGTCATGCACATATGCATGACAATATGTTGTGATCAAAGTGCGTGTTGGGAATGGTGCTCAGCTACTACCACACTTAGTTTAATTTTCCTTCTTCCTGTCACACGGATTGAACACAAGAGAGCAGCTTACTCGAGAAGCTTAGATAGAAACTCAGGTTTACTTTGAAATCACAGAACTCTGAGAACAAACAAACCCAGAAGGAAAGAATAGATAATTACACCTCCAGCTTGAATCTTCTTTTAAATTTTAACAGGATTATGAAAAGTTTCATTTGAACTTCTGCTCCACGGGTTTCTGCAGATACGTTGTCAGTTTGGTAAACTTCTACATAGGTGCAAATATTGTGTGTGTAAAAAGATTAGCATGTGATGAAATAAAGCATGAGCTCCATGGTGGTCGCGACGCCGACGGCAGGAGGCTGCAGCCGGAGAGAAAAGTGAAACACAAGAAAATTATTTTATGCTTTTTGAGTATTCGAATGGATGAAGAAGAATCAGTTGACAAATTTGTTGTTTACTTTTTAAGGACTCCAGCTTTATTTATCAGTTATTTTAGACACAAATAAAACTCCTCGAGTTTTGACATGCATAGATGTCAAACACGGTTTAGTTGTGAAGCTTTTTAACTTCTCATAAGAGCATGAAGGTACAGTACAACATAATATATTTGGGCTTTTCCATCTGTCTTTCCATCCATCCATCCATCCATCCATCCATCCATCCATCCATCCTCTTCCACTGCGGGCAGCAGCTTGAGCAGGAAGGCTCAGACATCTCTTTCCACAGCCTCCTCCTCCAGCTGGAGGACTCCAAGGCGTTCCCAGGTCATCCAAGAGACATACTCTCTCCAGTGTGTCCTAGCTCTTCCCCGGAGTCTCCTCCCAGTCAGACATGCCCGGAGCACAGAAGCACCCAGGCAGCATCTGAATCACCTCAACTTGATGTAGAGGAGCAGCACTTCTGGATAACTGAACTTCTCACCCTATCTCTAAGGGAGAGTCCAGCTGAGAAAACTCATTTCGACTGTCTGTATCTGCAATCTTGTTCTTTTGGTCACTACCCAGAGTTCGTTGCCATATATAAGGGTAAGAACATAGACTGACCGGTAAATAGAGAGCTTCACGTAACAGCTCAGCTCCCACTTCACCACAACGGACCGGCACAGAGCCCGCAATACTGCATATTCTACGCCAGTCTGTCTGTCAAACTCACACTCCATTCTTCCCTCACTTGTGAACAAAACACCAAGATACTTGAACTCCTCCATTTGAGACAGAACCTCACCCTGGACCCGAAGAGAACAATCCACCCTTTTCCGACTGAAGACCACGGCCTCAGATTCAGAGGTGATGATCCTCATCCTACCATTAACCACTCCAGAGAGCTGGAGCTCATGGCACGATGACGACAGCAGGGTCACATCATCCACAAATGACAGTGATGGAGTCCTGTGGCTGGTAATATGAACCAAACTCTCGCACCACTTGTAAGACTGAATGGATCCACAGCAACAGACCCCAATCCCCTGGAGCACCCCAACAGTCAAACCCAAGGGACATGGTCAAATGCCTTCTCCATGTCTACAAAACACATGTATACTGGATGAGTAAACTCCCATGACCCCTTGAGGACACTAGTGACGGTAAAGAGCTGGTCCACTGTTCCATATGGTCAGGACAGAACCTGCATTGTTCCTCCTGGATCTGAGGTTCAACCATATCTTCTTCAATATCATAAACCCATAAGTAAATAAAAAATAATGAACAAAAAAAACCTCACAAAAGCCTGATTTTACTTTATTCTTCATAAAAAACATTAAATCAAATACAGGTAGTCCTCGGTATACGACCGAGTTCCATTACAACGGCTCGGTCGTATACCGATTTGAACGTAAACCAATGTTCACACAAGCCACCACTTAGACTGTACATGTACAGGTACTGTACATATACAGTTACCAAACACTCCACCTATCTTAACACAGTACCCTATATAATGTTAAAAAAACACATACATGTACAATACTGTACATTTTGATGAATAAAATACATTTTATTGATA
>JARVGQ010000210.1:24516199-24533934 GCA_031762355.1 Hypsolebias martinsi
CCGCCGCCCGTGGCATTAGCCCATGCGGCAGCTCGTGTCGTCCTCAGCTCCAGCTGATGTCTCCACGCGCACACGGCAGCCATTACCTGTCGCCCGGACCGATAACACTGTAACACTGACGGACCGGAACCGGAAGTTCACCGATCGGCATTAAAAACACTAAAAAATAATAATAATACTAATAATACGTTATTTATAAAGCCATTTAAAACAACCACAGATGCAACAATGTGCTGTACACATGAAAAAAGTACGTTAAAAAAAAAAAAATTCTCCATATTTTTATACAGTATTAATTATTAATTATGATGCGAACGTAAGTGCGGAAATCCGTAAACCGATGACGCCGTAAACCGGGGACTACCTGTACAAACTTATTTCTTCTTTTTGTCATGCACAATCTTTTTTCTTTTTTGTTGTGTATAATCTTTTTTCTTTCTTTTTGTCATGCACAATCTTTTTTCTTTTTTGTTGTGTACAATCTTTTTTCTTTCTTTTTGTTGTGTACAATCTTTTTTCTTTCTTTTTGTTGTGTACAATCTTTTTTCTTTCTTTCTTTTTGTCATGCACAATCTTTTTTCTTTTTTGTTGTGAACAATCTTTTTTCTTTCTTTTTGTCGTGTACAATCTTTTTTATTTCTTTCTTTTTGTCATGTACAATATTTTTTCTTTCTTTTTTTTTGTCGTGTACAATCTTTTTTCTTTTTTTTTTTGTCGTGTACAATATTTTTTCTTCTTGTCGTGCACAATCTTTTTTCTTTCTTTCTTTTTGTTGTGTACAATGTTTTTTTGTTCGTTCTTTTTGTCGTGTACAATCTTTTTCTTTCTTTTTTGTTGTGTACAATCTTTTTTCTTTCTTTCTTTTTGTCGTGCACAATCTTTTTTCTTTCTTTTTGTTTTGTACAATTCATTTTTCCTTTCTTTTTGTCGTGTACAATATTTTTTCTTGTCGTGCAGTCTTTTTTCTTTCTTTTTGTTTTGTACAATTCATTTTTCCTTTCTTTTTGTCGTGTACAATCTTTTTTTCTTTCTTTCTTTTTGTCGTGTACAATCGTTTTTCTTTCTTTTTGTCATGTACAATATTTTTTCTTCTTGTTGTGCACAATCTTTTTTCTTTCTTTTTGTCATGTACAATCTTTCTTTCTTTTTGTTGTGCACAATCTTTTTTCTTTCTTTTTGTCATGTACAATCTTTCTTTCTTTTTGTCATGCACAATCTTTTTTCTTTCTTTTTGTCGTGTACAATCTTTTTTTCTTTTTGTCGTGTACAATCTTTTTTTCTTTTTGTCGCATACAATCTTTTTTCTTTCTTTTTGTTATGTACAATCTTGCTTTGGAAAAAGCTCTAAAGAACGAGTCCGCAAAAATCAAATTGCGAAGTAGCGAGGGACTACTGTAATAAGATTGTATTGATGAGCTTTGGATTTGTGAAAATAACTAATAAAAACAACGAAGGTTTGATCACTTTGGACCCAACTGAAAATTAATATTCAATATTAGAATTTGCATAAAGAAAAAACTTCTATCTGGTTAGAAATTACATTTTCTAAATTTTTATTGAGATTAAGGTGAAGGTATTTGTTTTGTACCCTTTTTATTTTAAAAACTTTGGCCATTATTAGAAGTTTAGGTAGCACATGTTTCCATAGAGAAAACACTTTTGATCACAGCTGAATGAGAAATGTTTCTCACATCAAGCTGTTCAGTTAAAACTCGAGCTTCCCGGTAGATTAATCAGCTGTTTGTTTGTTTAAAACCCAAACTTGTCTTGGTGATTATTGATTAAAGTCACAATCAGAGACTTTAGTTTTTCTGCTACAGATCCTAAATGGCCTCTGTATTTATAAAAACATATACTGTATATAACTTGTTCTTTCAGTTTAGATACTTTAACACATTTTAAACAATTGGTCAAAGATGTTGATCAAACGTTTCTGCTTCTTGCTTCTTAAAGTGCTCAACTTTTTATGTCAAATATTTGTTGAGACGTTCTGCATTGTCCAATCGAACTCAGTCATAATTATCCCTGATATCTGCAATCCTGTGTTTTTTAGATCGTTTACAACTGATTAACTTTAAAAATTAACCCAATTCAAGATGGCAGACACAGGCAACCAACTCAAAACACACAAAGGAGGTGCTAACTCAGCTAACTTTGCAAATATCAAACTACAGTTTGGTGTGGTAGTAGCTGAGGCTGATCCCCAACACCTGCTCTGATTAAAATATCACAAGAATGACTAAACACGTTGTTGAACATTCAGGAAATGACTGGCTGTGCATACAGCTGACGAAAACTTGGAGTAAGCCTTGCTCAAGATGGCTGCCACAGCTACGTTTTTTTTTATTTTTTTTACAAATAACGTTGCATATAAAGATCTTCAAAACAATAATAATATCAAATTGCATTAAAGAAAATATGAATAACTAAATAAACAAAGGAATAATGATATATACATAATAAACACCGACATTGGCAACATTGCAATCTACAAAATAAACTAAATAAGGTGACAAAAAGAGTTAAATAAATGTATACATAAATGAGTAAAAAAAAATAATGTGTACCTTTTAACGTATACAAACACCACTATTTTCCTAACAAATGTGCAAAAATACATTCAAATTTGTATAATAAAGGGTCTGTTACAACAAAAAGAAAAATAAAAGTAAAAAAAATAAAGGGGACTGTTTATGAAATAAAGTTACATTTCTTAAGAGTTATAGTTTTCTCAAGTTTCTGATTATTTAAATTAAGTTTTTCCACAGAGGTAATGTATGTTTTTACGTCAATCTTTTTAAAAAGTTTAAAGAAGTTTAGCAGTTTAAAGAAACTCTCAGCTCAGGAAACACAAAAACGGCTATAATTCAGTCAATGTTACAAAAACTGGTTTTGACTCTCATTTTGTAGCAGGAAATGTTTTTTCACACATCGTGTTGAAGTGATTTAAAGTTAAAATGCTGCAGTTTTATTAATATTTTATTTAAAAATAAATAAATCCCAGGGAGAAGAAGAAGGAGCTGGAGAGGGACGAGCTGTGGAAGAAACTGGAGGAGCTGAAGCTCAGCCACCCGGCTGTGGTCCAGAACAACAGCCACAGGCTCCCTGCTGTCCACAACAACAACAACAACAATAACCACGAGGACGTCATGGCTGACGTCGAAGGTGCTGCGCTCGACGATGCTCCCACCAGCGCGAGCGACGGCCATCCCGCCGAGGCAGCCAGCGAAAGCCTCCAATGTGCCAAATGACAGCGGATGTCAGCTTTTTTGACCCGGAGAGGTTTGACGCAGTGTTCAGGCACGTCATGTGGGGGATTTAAAAAGATGTAACACAAAATACACCTCAGCAGTATGTTAAATCTACTTAGATTGAAATAGAACGCCAGCAGTTCATTGGCAAAAGTAAAAAAAATATATTTGAATCTAAAAAGACTATTTTTTTTTTTATGTTACAGTGTGGCTGCAATTTCTTGTTTCTGTCTGATCAACGTTTAGTTTTTTAACTGATTCAGTTTTTTCCTTGTGATCTGTGTATGAGACGTGGGCGGTGAGGGCGGGGTGAGGAAATAATGACTTGAATTTACTGTTTCCGACTGTGCTGCACTTAGAACAGCTGAACGGCTATTTAAAGATGTCTATTTTTAATGTGCTTTTCCTTGTTGCTGCCAACACTTAGGTGCAAACCTTAAAAAAAAAAAAAAAAGAGAGAGAGATTAAGGAATTCAGATATGTTTGGTGTAGATGGGACCAGACTCAAATAAAATCAGAAATCCACTTAAATATATATATTTATATTTCTACAGAGACTCGTTTATATGCAGGAAAGCATGAATGTGAAGAGCAGAGGAAGACGCCTTCTGTTAGAAAAGAAGAATCACGGCCAAATAAACGATTTATTTTAAAGCTACTAACCTCATTTATCTAATATAGTGTTAACTCGGGAAAAGACTCCACTTTAGTTCCATTTAAAGCTGATTGAAAATCAAGAAAGACGTATTTTTAAGGTGGGGTTTATTTTCTGTCTGTGTTTCGGGTGTATGTAAATATTTTTGCATCCGGGTGAAATCGTGAAGCTGAAACCATTATTTACAATAAAGTGATTTCAAAGAAGGGCTATTTCTAGGAATAGTTCAGCATTTTGGGGGAATGAAATTAAACGGGAACCTGACTTTGCCCTGAGGTGATGATAAATAAAAACACACACACACACAGGTGTAATAACGCTGTTAGAGCCGTACCAGGATGATGAACTGTTCCTAATTAGTTGGATCTCACAGGAATGATGCAGGGTGTGTATATTTCGGGTGTATTTATTCCGTTTGGAGGCGACTTAAAGGGACAAATGCCACTCGGCATCAGATTTTCTGCTCAGTAAAGTGTTTCTGTGCAGTTGGTGAAACATTGTGGTTTTCAGAGTTGAAGTGCAGCAACTTAAACTCGTCTCTTATCTGAAGGTTTTTTTTTTGGTACCTAGAAACTCAAATAAGACAAATATGTCCCAACAAGCTGCACTGTGACGCCGTATTACCTGGAAAACTGCAGCAGGAACCCAATAAAGGAGCTCTTAAAAGTCCTGTTTGCAGGTTTCTGATGTTGGGAGCTCATCCGTGTGTTTGCCACAGATCATAGGAAGGACCTCTGGGTGTTTTTCTTGTTTTGTTGTCGTCGTTAAATCGGATCCTCTGAACCTCAGTGTCTGGTCTGTTCCGCTCGTCCGTCAGGTCCGGTCTTTTCTGATGCCTTTGTGTCAAATACAGCATTCCAGCCTCTGTGAACTTTACGGAAACTGTGCGGGAAACCTGTTTTGTAATCGCAGATCTTATTTAGGTTTCACCAACAAATAAAGTCTACTTTATCTTTCTACCTGAAGAACGACGGCCTGTTTTATTCAAACTGAGTTGTAGTTCATGGTGCTGATCAGCAGGCGGTGCGGCCTTCACGTCTCCTCAGAGTTGTTTTAGGACTGAAGCATTTTGTCCGTTGGCCCTGCGGTGTAAATGAACATTTAGAAAAACTGAATTACATTAAGCCAAATCAGGGCTGACGGGTATTTTAGAGTAACAGTGTGGACAGATGACTCAGGGACTCAATTTTAATAAATTTAAGCATAAAAAATATTTTGATATCAAGTCATTGGACGAGAACTATTAGAAGTGTAACTTAATTTCAGGAAGCATGAAAGGATACATGGCAGTAAACCCAAGTCACATTTAAATTTAGATTTAATTGTTTAAAATTAATTCATCTTGTGTACACATGGTTTTGTTTAGAGGTGAGTCAAACATATAAGATGAGATTAATAAAATTACCTTTAAACAAAATATACCACATTATGGTATGGGGACTCAAAATGCACCAAATAATAGGAATGACCCTACTGTACATTGTTCTCTTTTATGTTTTTAATAAAGTTTTTTTTTTTTTTAAACACTGGCTTAATGTAATTCCGTCTTTTCAAATGTTAATTTACACCTCAGTGCCACCTTAATTTTGTTTTAACAGATGCTTTCAGCACGGATGACCAGTATTTATTTTAATGTATAAAAAACGTAACGTTTCAAGGTGATCTTATTCAAGATGGCTGCCACAAACAGCGAACTGTAAAAACTACAAAAATGGCTACAACTCCCAAAAGTTTTACATGTTTTGACCTAAACGATGAAACTGATCCCTCAACTCGATGACAATTCAACCCTCCTGCTGCCCTTGAGACCTCCTAGCCTCGTGGTTTTGACCCAAGGGCAGCAGGAGGGTTCAGACCAGAGCCAGCTGACTTTAAAAACACAAACGTTGTAGTTCAGTCAGTTTTAAAGTATATTTGTAATCAGGAATAATCCACAACACATAACTTCAAGTGGGATGTCCTATGATGTGGCATGAGTTGAAGATATTTTGCGAACATGCATACAGGATCTTAATTTGTTTGTTTTGCTTCTAAAACGCCAGCCTTTTATGTAACGTGATGATTATTTTTTTTATTTTCAGACGTTTTGGACGTTTTCTTTTGAATTAGCCTAAACCCACATAGCTTCAGTCACATCATCTTTTTGTTTCTGCCCATTTTACTCAACAAATCTGAGCCGAAATTCGCAGCAGTGCTTCAAAAACGGTCTCGTTCCTTCTATGAACGTCTCTGTTGTTGACATGTTTTACTCCCTCCAGCTGTTTCCAAAGATCAACAAAAGCACGTGGTGGTTGGCGCTGGATCACAAATTTTAAATGCAAGGACTCGCTGACACAAGGGGGAAAATGTGCAGATTTTGTGACCTTATGATTATCTTTGACTGGTCTTCGTGATACGAGTTCTTTTTAACTGCTTTTACTCTGCTGGTCAGAAGTTGAACAGTTTGAAAACCACTAGTCTAAAAGAGACAACACAGGAGTACTGAAACAGTGGGATTACAAAATGAAAACTACAAAAACACGACTGAGCCAACGCATCCGACCCCGAGCTCAGAAAATGGCGTTGATTGCTTTTCCAAGGTGTCATCCTTTCCTTTCAGACACGGCGATGTCCCGTCGTTCGTCCCCTTCAGGGGTTTAAGAGCGACTGGAAGCAGAGCTCGCAGGCAGGCTTTATTTAAAAACGATGATAAACTCACTGAAAAGCTTGAAGAAAAAGGTCTCTCACAAACAGCTACGAATATTTACCTCAACAGAAAATAAAACTAAAAAGTCTTCAGTCCTCCTCCCGTGTCTGCAGGTTCCTTCACAGCTTCGACTACATCCCATGGGCCGTGAGCAACATGGAGGTACATTTTCACAATCTCTCGGGCGATGTGGTCCACAAGCCTGTCTGGGACCCACCCATGGCGGTCTTTCACCAGTCGTATGGGTCAGTCAAGTTGTAGTCCTGGAACCACACAGGCAGACCCTGGGAACTCTTTCCTTCAACAGCCATCGTCTCTTTCACTTGGGGAGTCATGGATGAGTCCAAAGCACCAAGCTGCTCTGCATCAGCAGCATCTTCAGCCTGGATCTGGAGGGAACCCCAACCCATTCCAGCTGCTTGATGCCTCCTGACTTGAAGAAGTTTTTGCTCATGTTGGGTCTGTGAGCTGAAGAGTCCTGGACTTTGAAGGACTCTTTTTTTCCGTTCAACCTTTATTTGAACAGGTCAATCCCATTGAGCCTCTGGGACTCATTTACAAGAGAGACCTGATCTTCTCATCTTTTGGCGGAAGGGGGTCCATCGAGGAGTTTCTGGATGCAGAAGCCCACAAATCCTAACAGCCAGTTTCAAACTAAGACAAATCTTATCTTGAAAATAACGTTTTATTTTTGTAAAATAGTAACTGCTTACATTTTAGACTGAAGGGAACATTTGTAAAATTTAAGTTTCATCCCGTGGGATAAAGACTCGTACAAATTCTGCCTGTTAAAGTACGTTAAGTGGAGATGGGCGTCTGACGGCTGTCGGACGTTGCGTCCAGTGTTTAATTTGAGCTGGAACATGATCTGGGAACTCTCTTATTTTGACAGGATGCGTTCCAGGAACTGTTCATTGGATCCAGTAACTGTCAGGCTTACTAATAATAGTTATGAACAAATATGACTGCCTTAAACAAATAAAACTTATATTGTCTATGTAATCTGAAAATAATTACATAAACACTCATTTTAAACACAACAGCACACGAGCTGCCTCTTCAAGTAGCATTTTCGCGTCCACGCTTAAAAAAATCTCCGCTCCTAAAAGTGCCGAGCCAGGCAGGAGCTCACAGGCAGCCGCCTGGATGTTTCACATGTGGGGTCAGATAACAATGAACAGGGGCAGAAGGACGGAGTGTTTACAAATGTATGTAAACGTAGCAACCTGTTAAAATACACCAAAATGCAGGAAATTGCATTTGCTTTATTCACAATTCTCTGGGGGAGGAACCCCCCCCCCCCCCCCCCACTGACCTGCCCACTATTTGCATTCTAGCATCTATCATTTTACAAATTAAGCCCCGGTGACGTTTTTCCAGCTAAAAATACTGTAGTTCTAAATTTTATTTTAAGCCTCTGCCAGTTCAGGATAGTCGTCACATGTTCTGTTACCATGGCAACAAAACCACGAGCCGTTTCAGCCTGGCGACTCGATTACTGACTTTGTTTATTTGAAGGACGACGGCCTCCCAGGAAACGTGGAGCACGCGTCAGAAGAGATGATTCATGAACTGAGACTTCCTCCCCCAGATGTTTTCCTGCACCGCTCTGGGGGTTTGTCAGTACCTGGGCTGGGTCACCAAAGGTCACAGGAACGTAAACTTTCAGGCCGTGAATTCTGGAGGGGATACAGCGTGGGGGTGCACGTGAGCACTGGAAAACACTCGTCACGTCTCAGTCAGATTATATTTTTTGTGCCACGCCTCTGGCAGCTTACCCTGGATCCTAGCTGCCTCCGAGCATCAATGATCTTCATGTTCTGGTGTCTCCTTATATTTGAGTTGTTTATTTAATGAAAACAAAGGCAGAAAAAAGTTAAGTTCAACATTTCACGTTACGCTTTACTGTCCAAGCAGCTTTGCTTTTCCAGCAAACCGTTAGAAATTACTGACTGCAGGCACCATGACAGATAATTGGATGCGATCACCGGCTGTTGCTATGGAAACTAAACTGGCTTCATTAGGCCCTGATTAGATTTTATCTGATGCAGACTTCATGAGGATTTCCCAGCTTTAGCCCACCCATGCGTGAAGAAGTCACACAAACAAACACGGCAATGACTCAAGAAGCTAAAAGACAAAAGAAAAGGAGATGTTTTAAATGATAGAGGACGAAAGCTTCACTTTATCCTCCCCGAGCCGAAGTAGCTGCTGTCTGATTCTTTAAAGATGAGATGTTTAATGTGAACGTGTTGCCGGTGATGTAACCTCCTGACAAAAGGCGGCCTTGATGAGCGAAGCCACAAAGCAGCTCAGTGTTACTCCAAATCAGCTGCAGGCTTTAATTACGACTCCCAGGACTTTGTTGAGAAGTTTACCCATAAACTGCTGCAGAAGTCTCAAACGGAGCAGCACGATGTCAAAAGTAGTGAGTGAAACACACTAAACCATAGATCAGAGAGGAAACTGCAGGTTTCTGTAGAAAAAGTGCCGTCAGTCGCAGCTGGCAAACAGCCGAAACAGTCATGGAAACAGGCAAGAGTTTTACAATCAATTAACCTCCATTAAACAAGACGAAAGTGAATCCTCCAGAACCAGAGCCAGATCCAAAGGATGACCATCAAGGGGTAAAAAGGTTCTGTTTGTTTGTTTCAGCGTCTCCTGGCTGGAGTTTATCCGGTTTAAATGGCTGCACGTCGAGTGAAATGAAGAATGAAATGTGAAAATCTGCTTCATGATCGTAACAAACCGTGTTTTGTGTCGAGTAAAGCAGAAGTGTTTTGTTCTGTTTGTTAATCCTAACAGCACAATCTTTGAAGCTAAGGAGCACCATTTTATTCAAAATTAAATAAATAAATAGTGTTATTTAAAACTTCTTAGTAAATATTCCATTAAATCAGTAAATGTCCCCATGAAATAAAACATTTAAATAGAAATGTTTTTCTCCAAGAGTTATTTTTTTTTATTATTTAAGATACAGTGTTATTTATGTCAAGATTTATTTATTTATATACAGGTAGTCCTCGACTTACGAACGGGTTCCGTACCTACAAACCGTTCATAACCCGATTTTAACGTAAGTCGGAACTCATTATACTGCGCTGCAAACCCGTTCGTAAGTCCAGATTTTTGCCGTAAGTCGAGGAAATACATGTAAAATGTATGTTAACGCTGCGCCGCACACCCGTTCTTAAGTCCGAGTTGCTGTGAGTCGAGAGCGCCTTAAGTCGAGGACTACCTGTATTTAATAACGGAGTTTCATTTTGTGACATTTTTATTTTGTAAAGCTACTTTACATATTTCAGGGGCATTTTTTTTTAACCCCATTTTTCATTTTAACTCTTTTTATTTCATGTTCTTATTATCCAATGAGGGGGCGGGGTTTGTTTCAAAGTCTGCAACGTTCGCTATTGTGTTCCAGCCCGTGCGGAAACGTTGTGCTGCACATTGGTTCCTCTTCAAAAAAGGGCCTGCATGTGCGTGTTTTAGCGTGAGAACTACAGCGTGAGACTTGACAGGCCATTGTTTATTTTATTTTTGATTTAGTTATTGATTTGCCCCGCCTATAAAACTCATAGATGACCCTGATCAGACCCGCCCCACAGAGAAAACCCCGCCCCCTCGTTTGAATATAAGAACATGAAATGAAAAGCGCTTAATATGAAAAACAGGGTTAAAAAATAAAAGCCCCTGAAACATGTAAAGTAGCTGTATAAAATTTTTAAAAAAATTCACAAAATAAAACTCCATTATTAAATAAATAAATGAATGTTGAATTAAATAAAAATAAATCTTGGGAAAAACTAGTCATTTTCTATTTAAATTTTTTATTTCATGGGAACATTAATTTATTTGATGGAACATTAATTTTTAAATAACACTTTATTTAATTTTGAATGAAATGGTTCTCCATATGAAGCTTTCTGACAAGGCTTCAAACTTTATCTCTGCCTCAACAACAATAGTTGTTTGTCTTGAGCAGGGGGGTGTTGTTTCATGTCAGGTCTACCGTGAGGACAAAACGCCTTTATTGTTGTTTAGTCTGCGTAAGAAGCAGGACAGGAGGAGTAGCTCGGATTGCTCAGCTTGTCAGACGTTCAAAAAGGGTGATTTTAATAATTAAGGCATGCCCCTTGGTTAAAGGTTAATTATGATTATTAAAAAGGAATTATCGCCCACTGCTGAAGGTAATTGCTCTGCTTTGCCTGTAAAATCTCATGAAGCACTCGATGGATTTCAGTGAAACTCAGTGATCTCTGGATCTACAGCTCATTCACTTTTGGAGTCGACTAAATTCAAGACTCCTCCGTCATGTCTACGGACGTTATAGTTTGGCGTGCACCTGTTGAATGTGAAGCAGAGGCCCACAGCAGGTTCATGAGGCCTCGTTTGTTTGGGGGGTCTGGACCATCCAAGCATCAAACCCTCGCCGCTCTGGAAACGGGGGCGAGCTGGAAGGCCCTAATTGGACGTACGGCGATCTCATTATGGGAGGAAGTTGCTCCGCTGGTGTTCGGGCTGGTGGAGACAGGGAGGTGGCTCCTGGGGAGGGTTGTTGCTGTGGGGCACTGCAGGTCCAGGTCGGGCACAAAGCCCCCCTCCCTACCCCTCTTTTGTGTGCTTGCCAGGCCTCTATTGTTCAAACCCTCATTAGCGCTCAGTCGAGGCTGTTTTCCCACTTTTTCACTCAGCAGAACTTCCTCTTGCACAAACTGAGGACCGAGAAGCTCCAGTCCAGGGCATCGGGGGGCTCCGGACCCGCTCTGAGACACCAACATGGACACTTCAGATTACTCAGCGGCCGCACAGAGGAGGGGGAGCTTTGACGATGCTGCCATTTCCCTGCGTCCTGTGAGTACTGACGACCACCGAATAAAAAAATCTGTTCAGGACTAAATGAGTCTGACTCACAAATCAACCAAGTTCAAATTGTGTTTGTTTTATGGACCAAGACTAAAAAAAGTCACATTCCTCTAAAAAAATGCTTCTCCCTCGCCTTCAATGATCTTTTGTTGAGAAAAGATGTCTTCAGAGTAAAGCTTAAAATTAATGTTATACACAATCTCCTTTTGCATGATCTATTTGCTCTCAGAGGATGTGTTGTGAATGACTCTCAGCTACTACTACAATAAATTTTATCTCAGTATTAGTTGAACAAGCATGAGTGTAGGCGTTTGTGTGCCCCATCATGAAGCAAAGAGGGGGGCTTGGAAATACCCTTCGTCCTTCTGTTTTGTGAGTTGGTTCAACTTGAACATAAGCAACGTGCTTCCTTTTTGGTGTGGCTGTATCTAGGTTTAAGAACAGTCCCTAACAAAAACTGGATAAGGTAAAGTTCTCTGTTTACCGGTCGGGCTACGTTCCTACCCTCGCGTATGACCATGACCATGGTAGTAACCAAAGAATGAGATCGTGGATACAGGCGGGTGAAATGAGTTTCCTCCACAGGGTAGTTGACTCTCCCTTAGAGACAGGGTGAGAAGTTCAGTCATCTGGGAGAGACTCGGCGTAGAACCGCTGCTCTTCCACATCAAGAGGAGCCAGTTGAGGTGGTTCAAGCGTCTGGTAAGGATGCTCCCTGGGCGCCTCCCTAGGGAGGTGCTTCAGGCATGTCTGACTGGGAGGAGACCCCAGGGAAGACCAAGGACACACTGGTGAGACTGTTTCTCAGTTGGACTGGGAATGCCTTGGAGTCCTTCCTGAAGAGCTGGAAGACGTGGCTGTGGAAAGAGATGTCTGGACCTCCCTGCTCAAGCTGCTGCCCCCGAAACCCGACTTAAGAATAAACGGAAGATAATGGACGGATGGATGGAAATTAAATCCAAAATGGCCACTGCCTTTTACATATGTAAACCGGTTGCCCCAGTCATTTGACTGAATGATGGTTTCTAGTTATTATATGCGTAAAAACATGGTTTTCTTAAGATTGTTGATGATTAATCTAAGGTGGCCCATGCCCCCCTTGGCCACCCCATGGCTCCACCGTTGGCCTTTGCTCCCTCTGCTCGTTAGGATCCATCACTCTGTGCCGATTTGGGCAAGCAAAAAAAAAAAATCTCTGCTCGTGTACACAGTGTAATGACTACCCCTTTGAAAATCTTGCACCTAAAACATTAATTACTTGTATTCCCTGTTTATTAAAAAAGAAACACTTCTCTCAAAAACTACAAACATTCACTTTTCAAATCCCTCAGCGACAATAAGGAACATACATTGGTGTACCCCTTGTTATTTGCTGTAGCAGCCATCTTGAATCCAGTTGGCTACAAAGGGGAATCAGATGCAGACAGTAGATTACTTTGGAGAGTTTCATTAATCCTGGGGTTCGTAAGATATTTTGCTAACAGACATATGAACATACACAGGATTTAAAAAGTGGCTCGTTTGAAGCAAAACGTAAAGAAACGAGCCTTTCCCCTGGACTTTTGTAAAGACCTGCACCCAGGAGGGAGCGTGAAGCAGCCGGGTGTGTTTCAGTCGCCCCGGCCTCGGCTCACTGAGCAGCAAGGCAGAAAGGCTCACTTTTCGTCAAACATTCCAAGTTCTGTTTGTTTTGTCGCATTTTCCCTCACCTCTAATTTGGCTTCACTTAATTCCTCGATCCAGCAATTAGAGCCACAAAAGCAGCCACGCTGGCACAAAAAAACACTTTTTGTTTCTTTTCAAACAGGTGACCACATGACTGCGTGTTTAGTTCTACAGAAATCGATGCGTGGTTGATCTTCGCCTCCGCTCAAAGCCGGACTGTTCTAACAGGACCAGCCATTTCTACGAGTTTTGATTTAGCTTCACTGGAGGGAGTCTCGGATCTTATATTATCTGCGTCAGTGCTTCTTTCTTCTGGGGTTCCGCAGAGCTCGATTCTTGAACGCCTTCTGTTTTCCCTGTATCTGCTCCCTTTGGGGTCTATCCAGTAAAAATGGCCTTTCGTTTCACTGTATGCTGATGATTGTCCGATTTATCTGCCCTTAAAACCCAATAGTTCTTGCTGCATTCATCCTCTGTTCAAATGTCTTGATGACATTAAGGCATGGATGGCTTTAAAGTTTTTAAGTTTTAATCAGAAAATTGGTTATTGTTTTTAACCCTAGCTCTACTGCTGATGATAATGAATCTATTTAAGTCCAGATCAATATCCAAAGCTAAAAAAAATCTTGGCAGATCCCACTCATCCGCTACACGCTCTGATCAATCTTCTGCCTTCTGGCAGAAGATATGGCCTACATAGGTGTAGAACAAACAGATTTAAAAACTCCTTCATCCCCTCAGTTATTGGATTTTTAAACAAAAATTAGGTTTAAAGATGTATCTCCTTTTCTATGTATTCTTATCTTGAATCTTACTTAATGTTTTTAAGGATGAACTGTTTGCTCTTATTAAGTTGTACTTTGTAATGTTTTTATGTATTTTAATCTGTAATGGAGGTACTTTTATTCTTTTTATCCTTTTTTTCTCCTGTTTTTTTTTTTATAGTTTGTATGAATGTGTTGGCTTACTCACTACCATTACCTGCTGTAGATGACTTGCCCCTCGGGGACCTAATAAAGTTGAAGTTGAAGATAGCTAAGCTTAAGTCAGTGCTGACCAGATCTGACCTTGAAAAAATTGTTCATGCCTTCATTACAACCCGACTGGACTACTGTAATGCACTCTATGTTGGAGTCAGTCAAGCTTCCATTTCACGTCTCCAGCTCGTCCAAAATACTGTAGCTTGGCTATTAATGGAATTCATAGGTTTGAGCATATTACTGTATTTTTGGGGCTATAAGGTGCACCGGATTATAAGGCTCACTGCCGATTTTTGAGAAAATTAAAGGATTTTAAGTGCGTCTTATAGTCCGAAAAATATGGTACACCAGTTTTATCCTCCCTTCATTGGCTCCCTGTATGTATCAGAATAGATTTTAAAATTCTCCTGTTGACATTTAAGTGCATAAATGGCCTTGAACCCTCATATCTCTCTGAGCTTCTTCAGCCTGTTCCTTCTCAGGCACTGAGATCATCTGAGCTGCTTTTGGTTGTTCCGAAAAACAGGTTGAAGCTCAGAGGAGATCGGGCTTTTTCAGTCGCGGGCCCTAAACTTTGGAGCAATCTGCCCCCCCAACATTAGACAGACCACGTCACTTCCTGTTTTTAAATTTCTTTTATAAACATGTTTTGTGTTTTGATGCTTTCAGTTAATTTTTGGTAATATTTTGTGCCTTGATCTTATTGTTAAGCTCTTTTAGTAACAGCTGCTGTTTTTAAATGTGCTTTATAAATAAATTTGTCTTGACTTTACAACATATCTGAACCTGACTGGGCTTCAGCGGTGTAGAACACCAACATGACGTGAGTGCTGACCCAAAACAGCAGCTACATGGCTCAGTTCACCACAAAGATAATCTGGACACAGCCAGGTGAATCTAAATAACACAAAAATGTCTATAACTCTGTCAGTTTTACTAATATTTACCTTAAATTTGCTGTGGTAGTAGCTGAGAGTCATTCACAACACATACTCTGTTATTACGTGAGTCACTGGCATAAAACTTTAACATTAACTCTTGTAGTTAACCATTTTAGCCTGATCTGATGCAAACCACCTGAGTGTAAAGGTAACACTTTCTGCTCCAGCAGGTAAACGTATGGTAATAATTAAATATTTATTTCACATCAAATGTTTTCTGTTTTCCTGCAGCACTTCAGACACTTGGCTCAGAGGCGGCGCTCTGCTCCGTCGCTTGTGTTTGGGAAAGCTCTGGGGATGACGTGGTCCCTGATCAGGTGGGACGCTTTCATTTATAAAACCAGGCTCAAAAATATGCTGAAGGTCCAAGCATGATGTCAAAGGTCAAACCACTTGATACTGATTTTTAGGAAAATTTCTCAATGAAACATTCAAGTTTCGCACAAACATTTTAAATATTAGTAACTTTGAATTTTAAATCAAGTTTTTATTCCCAGGTGATGACGAATGAAATTGTTTATGTCTCTTTGAGTCTGTGTCAGCAAAATAATTCAAGAACCACTGGATGGATTTCCATGCACATCTACAAGTGATTAACCTACAGAGCCAACCCAGTTCAAAATGGCTGCCACAACCAACAAAAGTTAGAAACTCATAAAATAGTTGTGACTCAGTCAGTTTCACAGATACTGAGCTCAAACTTGGTTTGGTAGTAGCTGAGAGTAATTCACAACATAACAGCTCAACTCAAACCATACATATCATCCTAGTTTAAAACTTTAACTTAAAAGACAATAAAATTATATTTATTTGATTTTTATATAATTGTTTAATGGTTGAAGTGTTTTAATAGTGCAGTATTGTTTGGACTATAAGGCACACTTATCATCCTTTAATTTTCTTAAAACTCAGCAGTGAGTCTTATAACCAGGTGCACCTTCTGTATTGATTCTGGTTGTGCTTAGTGACCTCGAACTGGTTTTATGAGGTTATTGTGAACGAGTTGAATAAAGTTTGACTGTTTTATTTCACCAAATGCACCTAATGTGAGAAAACAGACCAGTTCATTGATATTGCACCTTGTAATACGGTGCGCCTTATAGTCTGAAAAATATGGTAAGTATAAACTCACTCTGAGTCCAGGACCTGATAGTAAATGCTTGAATTGTGCAACAAGAAGCACTTTCCTCCGTTTAAGACAAACGTTAGTGAATTTCTTCGATGTTTTCACGTCTTTCAGATGTGTCCCTTGGAGTTTGGTCTCCAATCTGAACGTTTATTTAAGCAGCTGGACGTCTAGAAAAGACGTCAAACGTTGCAGCAGCCAGGGAAAATACAAGTTTATTTTAGAACTGCAGCCTTCTTCCTACAGATGGCAACACCACAAACACAACCTGAACATCCCACCTTAAACACGCACACACACACTTACACCGCCACGTGTTCGTCACCCTGCAGGACCCTCCATCAGAGCACACAGATGTCCCTCGGGGGATTCACACCGACAGAGGAGTTTTTAAAGCAAAAACAACTCTGTCAAAGCTGCGTAAAACTTCTGAAAACATCACTTTGTTTACTCACTGGACCATAATGAATGACACCCCCACCCCCCAGTTTACAAAGAAGTCTGTGAAATATGTTACTGCTCTGTTAGCAAAATGTCCAAGAAACCTTGTTAGAATTATCTACCTGGATTATTGAGCATGCATCAGGACACGTTGTTGGGTATTTTAGGTGCCATCTTTGAAAGGTCACATAGGTGACAGGGAAAGTACCTCTGGTGTAAAGAAATTTGAATCTCAGCTCTCATCTGAGACACAGTGGGAAGCATGTTCACCAAAACTGGTTTCACAAACTCCTAACACAAGCTATAAGGATGTTTTTTGGGTAGTGGGTGGGGGCATTGTTTACAGGAAGTTTTTGTGTTCCTTGTTTTTAAATTTATTTTCCCCCCTTTTTTTTTTGTTTCTTGTTTTCTTTACGTTTTAGTTTTCTCACCGTGTCAACAGTTCATTTCTCCTCAGTTCCTGCTCCTTCTTGCCCCACCCACTCTCACCTGTCCCCAGTTGTCATTATGCCAGGTGTTTCCACTTCACTCATTGGCTCTTATAGTCCCTCAGCTCTCACTTATGTCTGGTCTGGCACTGTGTGTGCTTCATGCCTCAGCTGGTTCCACTTTGATGAATGCTCCCCACGGGACATGCGGTCTGCGTCTCTGCTAGGCAGGAGCGTGTGCGCTCACAGTGCAGCCGGAACATCCACGTCACAGACTGGGCAACATCTCCTCTCGTTGTATTTTTAATAAATAATCAAAATAAAAATGTGCGATGACTTTGGACTTTTAGGGGGCGGAGATTTGAGTTGCCGGATCCGAGCAAACAGTTGCCGGAACACAGTTGGTCAGAATGAGGGAGTTCCCAGATCTTGTTCCGACAGGATCTGGCTCAAATGAACCACTGGTCTAATGCCAATGCTGCTAACTAGTTTACAAATTTTAGCTAATCAACTGTAACCAAATTAAACAAAATACAGGTAGTCCTCGAGTTACGGTGCCCCCGACTTACGGCAACTCGGACCTACGAATGCATCATAATTAATAATTAATAAAAATATGAACTTAAATTTTTTTATGTACTTTTTTCATGTGTACAGCACATTGTTGCAGCTGTGGTTGTTTTAAATGGCTTTATAAAT
>JARVGQ010000210.1:24534034-24562487 GCA_031762355.1 Hypsolebias martinsi
TCATTATGTAGGGTACTGTGTTAGGATAGGAAGTGCTTGGTAACTGTACAGTACCGTACATGTACGTGTCTAAGTGTTGGCTCGTGTGGTGTCCGACTTACGGCAAAATCGGGTTACGAACGATGCGTAGGAACGGATCTCGTTTGTAACTCGAGGACTACCTGTACTGTATCTTCAAAAGGAAGAAAAAAAACAATATAAAGCAAGAGTTCTCCTTAGTTTTCCACATGTACCATTAAATAATGTCAATGCTTCACATTGTTTGGTTTTCAGACCTCTGTAAACTCAGCAGTTTCGTCTTCGGGTGGTTTCCTGTCATACGCAAAGTTTTGGGATGTGAGAATTTCTGTCTTTTACAGAATGTTTACTGCATGTGCAAACTTTTGTTTTCACAAGGGGCCAGGGATTAGACTGGTCAGGTTGTGGACTGTCCTGTCAACATGTGTGTCCTTTGGCTCTAAGGGAGGAAGCTCCAGGCCGAGTTTCTGTGGAGCAGAGCCCATTCGTCCTCGGTTTGACCAGCGAGAACGGAGAGCTGCTGCTGGACGAGTGCGTCCAGGTCACAGAGGGCACGAAGACCAGGGAGAGACACCTGTTCCTCTTCAGTGATGCCATCGTCTTCGCTAAACTAAAGTAAGAAACCACCATATTCCTATAAAACATTATAAATAACTGCTTAGATATATTTGGATTTCAAAACACCACTTCTAAACACAGAAATGAGCTGACAAATAAGGCTACGGGAATAGCACGTTCTGAATTTCTTGTTAAAAAAAAACAAATCTGGCGAAAATGATGTACAGTATACTGTATTTCTACAGCTGAAGCTGCAAAGTGAAAAAGGGAAGTTTAAAACAAACTGGGCTGCACGTTTGGACTGCTGGGGACTCTCCCAGCAGGGCTCTCCGTTTACGTTCAGTCCTTCTAATTTGAATAGAAAAAGAAAGCAAGCGCTTCCATTTAAGAGAAGTTAGCTGAAGGGGGGAATCTCAATGGCATTCCCTAAAAAAAAAAAAAAAAAAAAGCAAGAACAAATTTTTCTGTGAAACTTTGCCTTCATAAAAAATGATGGCGACACGTGGTCTCATGTTTAGATTGTTGAAATCAGCGGAGGTTTTGTAGCTCTTTGTGTGGGAGGATCATCAGTCATCTCTGTAGCACATCCTGCCCACTGTTCCTGTAGGTCGGCACAGCTGGAACAACAGCAGGCCACAGTAAACACGCATGTGAGCGACGATTACTTCCACGGATGATTCAAAGTGTACATCACTCGGTTTTCATTCATCTGGCACTTGTTCGGTCACGTGACGGCAGCTTTACGCACACAGTTCATTCTCACTGCAGTGATTTAGGTAAAATTATAAAATCTAATTGGGAAAAATGGGATTGTGTTCAAACATCAGCCCATTTGACAAATTTGCGTTTGTCGTAACGGTACAAAATCTATGCTTTGTTTCACCAGTCAGGACTTTTTGCTCGTCTTGAAACAGGTCGACAGCCAGCTATTGTGTGAAGCACCAGGTGAACCTCGAGGACATCTGGCTTCACGGCTTTGAGGACGAGCAGGAGAACGTTGAGGACGATGGAACGGCTGAAGACGTCGACCTCAGGCTGACTCTCCTCCTGGCCTGGACTCCAACATTTTGTCTCGTGTGTTTCCGGTGAGAACGACTTCACAAATGCTGCGACGTCTTAAACTCGGTCGTGTGTTTGTGGAGCTGTGAGGCTCTGCATGTGACCATTACTCACCCGTGTGCACGTCGTCTCTTGACACTAAGGCTCTGAATTTACTTAATGTGAATGTTTTTGAAGCATTCACTCTCTTGTGAGCCATTTTCCTTCCCTGTGTTTTTCAGCGTGATTCTCATCCTGCAGTTTTCAAGCTATTTAAACAAATCATAAATCAAAACGTTCAGCTCTTTCAGGACCATCCTGCTATGACTTTTGGTATTGGTGCAACTTTAGCTTTTTGAAATATTTAGCCTTTTCAGCTATTTTTTTCTCATAGGAAATGAATTGAGCTCATTTTACATCTTTCAGTCTTTAGATCTGTTTACAACCTTTTACTGCTCCCTTCACATTCGGGTTCAGCTTCTGTCAGCTTCCTTGTGCAAATTTAAACTTTTTTCCAGCTACTTTCAGCTGTTTTGTGCTCCTTTCATGTTATTTCTGCTAACTACAACATTTTTGATCTTCTTCTAACTTCTTTCTGATAATTGCAGCTTGTTATGCTCTTTTCAGCTTATTTCTACAACTTTCAGCTTTTTCTGCTATTTAGCTGTTTTTATGATAATTTTAGCCTTTTCAGCTAATTCTACATTTTTTGCCCTCATTTCAGCTTTTTTCAACCCAATTCAGAAAAAAAAGCTATGCTCTCTCCATTTCCTTGTAATTTCAGCTTTTCTGCCTTTTTTAGCTACTTTTCAACCAATTTCTGCTTCTTTCAGACAATTAGGCAAACATGTTTTTTCCTGCTTTCTTCTGCTTATTTAAGCTTGTTCTACCTTTTCATCTACCTTTTTAGTATTCTTAGCTAATTTCAGCTATTTTCATATAAATTCAAGTTTTTTTTTGTGGTAATTTCTGCTACTTTCAGCTTAATTAACTTATTTCTGATCATTTCAGCTTATTGTGCTCCTTTCAGTTTTTTCTCCTATTTCAGCTACTATTTAGCTTTTTATGCTAATTTTAGCCTTTTCATCTCCTTCCACTTCCTTCTGGTAGTTTACGCTTCTTTCTGCCTTTTCATATACTCATTGCTAATTTCATCCTATATTTTTTTAGCTAATTTCGTAATTTTTTGCTAATTTAAACTTAATTCAGCAAATATGTGTTATTTCTGATTTCTTCTGCTAATTTTGGCTTGTTTGTGTACTTCAGCTACATTTAAGCTTCTTTTTTTAAGCCAATTTCAGCTGTTTGTCAGCAATTTCTTCTGCAATAAGCATTCACACTGTAATTTTGCAGAAAATGCAATTTCTCTAGTTGAACTTTATCATCCATGGCCAAAAGGCAGTAATTTATTTGCCCATCTCTTAGTTTGTTTAGGGTTGTAAAAATCTTATTATCCACCAATGAGCCTTGGCAAACAAACAAGTATAATCAGTCAATTTTACAGACATGGATCTATAATTTGCTGTTGTCCTAGTTAAGACTCATCCAAAACACAAACTTTACTTTAACCACTGGACAATTTATGCAAAGTCTTATTTTATAATGTGTGGTCGTGCACAATGTTATCTTTGGAACGTGACCAAAAAGGCTAAAATGCCATCATTTTTTTTCATGATAAAATGATCTTAAGCTAAAACTCACATGAATTTATTTCTATTAAAGCAGTAAGACATAGGAGTCATGGTCTGCCTTCACAGTGTGCGCATTAGCAACAAAACGTTTCTGAAAATGTGAATTTTGACTTTAAACGGTAACTTTACATGCAAACGTGTTCTTTGAGTTTCATTTTCAGTCTCTTTTTTTTTTGTCAGCTCTTGGTTGAAACAAACACGAGGTGAATGTGCACACCTCGTAGTAACCGGTCATATGATTTGTGACCTTTATGAAAACGGGGAAGTAGCAAAGAGAAAGTCGTCCCTGCAGCATCCCAAGACAAAAACAAAAAAACTGAATAAAAAAAATAGGGAAGTTTAGACATCGCCACTATTCCAGCCTTCATGTGAGTTGTCTAACAAGAAACACCGGCTCTTACTGTAAAGGTGAAGAGCAGGAGAAGCAGTAGTCATTTTTCCAACGATGTTCAATAAGGTCATGTGGACAATTTCTTCCTTTTTTTTTTTTTATATGTTTCGCCCTCCATCCAAAGGGCTTCATCAGTCTGAGGAGTCCCAAACAAACTGTTTTCCCCACTAAGTAGTACACTCCTACAATGGTCCAACCAGTTTGCTGGTGATAAGATGGTTTCAGGGGGCTGTCCTCTCCCCCATCGACTCCTCCCAGGCATAGCGCAAGTGGTTCAAGACATCAAAGTTCATGCTCAATAATCCAGGTTAAAAAAAAATCCAACAATGGTCAATCAGGTCACCTGGACAGTTTCTTTCTTTTTTTTTAGTAGTCATTTTTCTTTAGACTGGGCTAAAATGCAACAAAAGGGCTTTTCCTTGTAAATTTCTCATAAAAGGCCCCAAAGTGGCACCAAATGACAAATGTCTAAGTTAACTGCTGACTCCTACGTTTCTTGCAAACATGCAGCCGAACTCTGAATGAAGCTCATTTTGCATCATTATTGTATTCCAAGAAGCTGAAGAATACCCAAGTGGGTTTTTGAGTTGTTTTGTTGAAGAACGAGAAGCCCTCGTCTCACTGGATGATTGGACTTTGGAAATGATTCACTGTGCGAAAGTTTCGCTCCCTCTGAGATATAGTCTGTGAGAAACCGTGCACGCCGATGGGTTTCCTGCCCGACAGGACAGCCAAGCAAATGGCATGAAATCTAAAATCAGGTTAATAAAAAGTAAAGGTTTGCAGGTGCAGATGTAGGCGATCGTATCAGTGTCGTATCGCCCGGTTTCCACTGGTGGACTAGAAGCCACAGCATCACTTCAGTCTGTGAGGAAGTGGAAGGTGTCTGGTCGGGGCACGCCGTGACGCTGCTTCCTGTTCCCATGACTGTGATGCTCGTTCCACCAGAGTTGTTAAAAGAGGCAGTGGGTGCACGCTTCTTCTCATTCCACCCACTGTCATTTGAAGCAGCTCGTCCGAGCCTCTCTGTGGATTAGTAACTCACACCATGCTGTTGTTTCGCCCACAGCTCCCCTGAGGTGAAAGAACGCTGGTTAGATACTCTTCACAGGTACGTACCAGATTATTCTCCATATTAATGGTTAGATTAGAAACTTTTGCTTTGCATTTTTGCTGAAAGTTGAATTATGTGACTGTTAATCCTCTTATATATGTTAATAATTTTGTTGACACGTTAGAAAAAGTCAAGTAAGATAAGAAAAAATGTATTCATCGGTTCCCAGTGTGGTCATCATAGAATGAAATGCGCTCTGTTTTCATTTGAACCTATTAAAATGTCAAGCAGAAAGGTTTTTTTTTTTGTTGTTGTTGTTGCAAAATTTAAAAGAAAACCCCGAAAACGTGATAGACGAACGCTGGTTTTCTAAACAAATGCATTGTCCCACTCGAAACAGGAAAATTAAAGAGGCAAAAGCGAGAAGCGAGTGCTCTACTTCGCCTCCAGACGTCCTCATGAAGGTGTTGAGTGGCGGCACTGCAGTAAGTCCCTCGCTGTGCGTTTGACCACGTGCACCTGCAACCAGGAACATCGCGGGAGATTTCTCAACATCTTTTTCTTTTTACCAGAACAAAACGCTAACGGGGGGCGGCATGGAGCAACTGATTGAGCTTTTGCCTGAGGTGAGTAACAAGCCCGTCTAATAAAAGAAAAACTTTTTCAGTTTTGCAAAAACAAAAACAAGTCGTGTTTGAAATTAAAATATCTGCTCAGAGGAAAAACAAAAAGTGAATTTCAAGTCAGTCGATATTTGACAGTACGTATCTTCCAAAGTTTGGTTACATAAGTCCAGCTCATTCACGTGTTAGCAGACATTTTAGCTGATTAAAAAAAAAAAAAAAAAGGCCCAGCCCCTTCTTCTTTTTCTGCCTTTGCATGCACTCATGTTCCTCTTGCATGCTCATCACCACATCTCTTTTCCTTTGTATTGTTGCCAGGGCGATGCGAAGATCGTTCTGTCAAAGCAGCTAAACAATCAAGACGAGCGGCAGCCTGCTGGTGAGTTTGAACGTCCGCAGACGTCTTTTCGTATTGCGGTTTTGCTCGTCGGAGGAGTGCTCTTTGTTAAGTTTTCTATGTTTAACCACAGACACAAAAAGGAAATACAACTAATTAGACAAAAACCACCATTTGCGCCTTTTGCTTTGAGTCTTGCACGTCTGGTCTTGCTGGGTTGCATTTATTTGATAAAAATCAATTTTAAACCAAATAAATTAATGGATTTTGCCATTTTGCTTCATTAGAAAACAAGTGGAATGTGGTGAGGAGCAAGATGAAGTTCAGAAAAGGCTCCACCAACAAAGTCGGCCAGGCAGAAAAAGGCACAAAGACTCAGCTGTTTGGACAACCCTTCTGCAAGATCTGCCCAAATGACGACTCACTCCCCAAACCCATCACAGTAAGCTGAGTTTTAGTAGCTAAAACGGGACAAAGTTTCAAATGCACAGTTGCTCTGTAATGAGAACCTGAGCTGCTTGTTTATTAATCATCCACCGCCTTTCCCACCAGGATGTGTTGGTGCTGCTGAGGAAGAGGGGCCCGTCCACAGAGGGGGTGTTCCGTAAACCGTGCAACAGCCGGCTCATGAAGGACATCAGGGAGCAGCTCGACAACGGCTCGGACGTGGACATGGAGGTTCAGCCGGTCAACCTGCTCGTTGGACTGCTCAAGGTAATTCTGCACACCTGTTGCACGAGTCAAAACGTCATTAATCGTATTTATCTGCTAAAGATATCTGGATATCACTGCTAATGGACAACGTTCTTGTTGATAGTGCTTCCTGAAGGAGCTTCCAGGCAGCCTGCTCAAGTCTGAACTCTACCACAGGTGGATAACGGCTCTCGAGCATGAAGACGCACCGCAGAGAGCTCTGGAAATCACAAAGTAAGCTATCGATACCTGCTAATGTGTCTATTCGGTGCCGTTTCCTGCGCCTGCATCCTGATTTTATGGATCTTTGATGTTGAAGAACATCTGTGGGTATTTTATCAATGGCTATGTGGTCAAAAGCGAGACATGGGGTTTTCTGAGTGGGCTTTTACAAAACATTCCAACCCACTGGCCATATAAAAAACCACTTCTCCCTTTCAGCTTAGACAGGGGAAGAAACTTTAAACGAGTAAAAAAGCGCCAAGCTAACCTTCTTCCTGTTTTTTTTTTTTTTTTTATCAGGGTGTTTGATGATCTCCCGGGGCCCAACAAGCTCCTCTTGCAGCACCTAATCTGCGTCTTGCATCACATCATCGAGAGCTCCAACGTCAACAAGATGGATGCGTACAACCTGGCGGTGTGCATCGGCCCCACGCTGCTACAGCTGGACGACACCCCGCTGGACGGGCAGAGGCAAAAGATGCAGAAGGTGGAGATTCTTGATATGAATGTGCTTTCTCACTTTTGGTGCTTTGAAGCTTTGCGGTTCACGGTGCAGAAACCCTCACGAGGTTTCACAAATTAATTCACACTTTGGGCGAAGGCCAAGTGGAGCTGCGAAAATTTAAACTTTTGAAACTAGATAAAATAGCCAGGATTGTATTGTAACTTATTTTAGATGCACTTTTCCAAAAAGTTTAAAAACAAAACAACTTTACTTTTATTTTGTAGCAAATGTTTCGCGTCTTTACAAGAAAAGTTTGAGCTTAATGGTCTTTTTCGCTCTAATTCACATCTTCATGCATGTGATCAAAACATCTTTCTTGCCAGCCAAAGACCCTTATGACCCCCAGGAGGTAGGGGAGGGAGAGAAATGTGCACATGAACTCAACTTGCCTAAATTTATGCAGTTTAAAGCTTGGACTTCCACACACTCCTGTTTTTGAATTGAAAAAGTTCCTCAGATGGGAAACAGAACATCCAAATCAGAAAAGAATCCAGTTTCTTTGCTTTTAAACTTTTTAAGGTTGTGCCATGTTCTGGATGATAGACAATCTTCACCAGTGTTGTTTCTGTTGCTTATCAAGATGTCCTTCTGTTTTTCTGCAGGTCACTGAGCTAACCCAGTTCCTGATTGAGAACTTTAAGCTTCTTGGAGAGAATATCCCAAGTTTGCTGGACACAGATGAAGGTAACCTGAAAAGACGCTGACATCTTAACTATTTAGATAAATTGAATAGAATGAGGCGAGTCTAATCGCGTCTTTCTCACCGTGCAGACTCCCTTTCTTCGGTGCATCATGACTCTGCGTATGACAGCACTGATCCAGACGGAGATGGAGAGGCCGGGGAGAAGATCAGGTCCACGCAGGGAGACCGAGGCTCGTCTTCTTCATGCTCCTCCCTCAGTCCCAGCACAACTGCCTCATCGTGGAAATCCGACGCTGCTTTCGACACAAAGAAACCCTTCAACCGTCGCTGCTCCGAGCCCACCATTCACCTCTTGGCTAGTCTTGAGAACTTTCACAACCACTCCAGGAGCCACGAGGACTGCTCCATGGAGAGGGGGGAGTTTGATGAACAGCCTCTAAAAAAGCAGATCTCGGATGACTCCTTCCTGCTCAAAAATCGAGGCGGCGTCAACTTGGTTGTGTCTTTTCCAAAAATGAGCAGCGCCACCAACATGGATCCACTGCCCTACATGGGCAAGGACTGTTCCTGCTCCTCCTTGGAGAGCACGGCCTCAAACCAGTCGGAGGGTTCTGTTTTCACCAGCTCCCCAGTGGGGTCACCGGGATGCACCAAGAAAGCCAATGACAAGCAGGACATTCCCAGACCAATTTCAGAAGAGAAGAAGCGGTCGCAGTCCATGAGGAAACCCTCTAAAGTCCTGATGAGGACCAGAAGCTTGGGGGCCTTCAGCAGGAACAGCCTGAAGAAAGACTCCCAGAAGGAGAAATGCTTCCCATGTGAGACGCTTCAGGAGGACTCGCAGAGCGAAGCAGATCCAGCAGCAGAGCTTCTGCCAAAACCACGCCCGCTGTCGGCAGTCGAGGTGTTCAAGCAGGTGGACGGCAAGCGGCCCTGCAGACCACCAACGTACGAGCAGGCGGTGCAGAACGTGGGCCTCCCTCCACACTACGGCTCGATGACTGTTCAAGACGCTGTGACGCTGGGGAGGAGGTCCCGCCCTTCATCTGTGAACTATGACTTCCCAGCTGCCAGAGAGCACTTAAGCAACCAGGACTGCTTCGCTCAAGCAGCGCAGAACAGCGCTGTCGAGCGGCGGCAGCCTTTTCGCCCGAGGGCCATGTCCGAGTCTGTATCCACGAGTCAGCACGAGGGTCTGCCCCAGAGATGCAGCCAACCTGTGTTTGAGGAATTTTCCTACGCCAAGGAGTCCTACGTTTGAGTCACCTGAGCATTTTTGATGCTTGTTACTCAAAATGTAAAAAAAAAAAAAAAAAAAAGAAATCCTTTGGTTTGTAATTACTAAAAGAAGCTAAAATGAACAGTTTAAACCAGGAAGTCCCTCTTTTTCTTTGATTCCTCAGAGCCTTCAGTGACAAGGTTAGCCTGGTGGACATTTTTCAAACAGTGGACTCAGTTTTTAGTGACAGATTGTTTGGCTCTAATTTTAACTTTAATTGTATAAAGGTTTGTCACATGGAGCAGCTCCGGTTATGTACGTGTTTGTCTTTTTTTTTGTGTGTGTGTGTGTGTTTTCACTGTTTCTGTTGAATGAATGTCAGTCATGTGCAGCCTGTCTGGTTGCACATGCTCAGTAGTGCTTTCAAAAGTACGACTATTACATTATATGTAGTTATTAAGATAGATATTTAGTCTATCACGATGAAGCTATGAACGCAGTTGGTGAAATATGCTACATTTCTGTGTCGTTTGAAGTTTTGCAGCCGTAATGATTTGTACTGTACACAATACTCTGCACATTGTTTTGTATTTTTGAGTTTTTTCTGTCATCATGTTTCTTTTTTTTTTTTTTTTGCTTTTTGTCAACACACTTCACTTTCCACCATCTTCCTCTTCCACTACACTAAAGCACTTTCATGATTTACTATGCTTTTCTTATTTTTGTGCTAAAATGTAAATATGTGTAGACACCAATAGATATAGCTGTTTTATATGTGTGAAGAGCTCTTTAAGAGAAGTGAATTTTATTTGTCAATGGTTTTTAGAGGACCACACAAATGGAAGAACAATAAAGTCTGAAAGATGAGAAATGCACCTCTCGTGTCCTTTTTTTGTAAAATAAATCAACTCAAGGCAAAAGTTGTTTGAAAAAGGTGCAAAGAACTAGTTTCCCTTTGCAAGATGCATTGCATAATCAAAGCCTAAAAGCCTCATTGAGAGAACAGCGTGTTCTGGCACACACTAGCTTAAAGCAGATAGAAACCAGACTGTGTCACATGGACGGATTTGGTTTTTCAACGAATTGCTGTTCCTCTTCTGTGACAGCACGATGAGCTGATGCCACCACTTCTTCCTTCCTTTCTAAAACAATTTTAACACGGCTTCCTTCCTCGACACGTTGCTTTAATTCATCAAAGAACTGCAAGTGATTGAGAAAGAGCTTTTTTTTTTGCAAATGTTATGTTGAATATTAAGATTAGAGATTAAAAACATGATAATATCTGATAATGGTTAGAACAAGAACATTTGCAACTCATTACAGCTGACTAGCACACTATCGGTTACCAAAAGTCAAACATTGTAATTGCATTAAAATAGTTTCATCTTCTGCATCTGTTGGCTTTCATTTGACACTTTTGATCACACTTCTACAAAGAATTTCTACACAAGTGTGAACAGAAACTTGCTATTATGTCTGAACAAGTAACATGACAATAGCATCAAGTAGTTGCAGACTGCAACTTCCGTGGATGAATTTGCAACTTAACAACATGCTGCACGGTCTCAGTGGTCTGCATGTTGAAAAAAATAAAAAAAACAACACCCTAAAGTTTTAAAAAGGTAAATGTAAAGATTCTGTTTTTGTAACCTACGAACTACGCATGCACCGAACATTTATGATGGTTACATAACAGATCATTTCAAAAACCAGCCACTAGGGAACACAAGCCAGTGCATCTCTTGTGCTGGTCCCAAGCCCGGGTAAATGGTAAGGGCTGTGTCAGGAAGGTCATCCAACAAAAAACACTTTTGCCAAAACTATGATGCCAGTTCATCCAAGCGAAACCAAGAAAAAGAATCAGAATCAGAATACTTTTATTATCCTTGCACAGTGAAGTACAACAAAATTACTTTCCGTACAGGGGGCTGCAACTTCTAAGATGCACCGCCCTTATTACTTAGATATGGAAAAGGGAAAAAACATAAGGAGAGAGGCATTTAAAAAAAAAATCTCTCACACCGTGTCCTTGACAGGGCACAGTTTGAGGCATCAAAAATATCTATCACAGCAAAGCAACATGAACAGACATACTGTAATACATATGCATGTGGAGTGGGTAGGGGATGGGGGTCCCAGCATGGCTGCCAGGTGAGTGATGCAGCCCTTGGCGCCGTCATATCTCCTAGGTTGTTACGCCAAGGGAGGTGAGGGAGGCCAATGGAGGCACTGAGTTTGAGGGAAGGTTATAGCACAGCACAGTCCAGAGCCCCTCTCCCCAAGCCATAGTCCTGATGAGAGGTGTTTGTTTATCAGCCAGCTTGGTTGAGCTCTGTCACAAGTCCACGATCTTGAGGAGGGGAGGGGGACAGAGTGTCTTTGTTGCCATAACATCCTAGGAGAAATTTGAGATAGCCCACCTTCCAAGGCCTGTTCCAGATTCTGATATCAACATTGTTTCGAGTCAGGCTGAAATCATAAATGTCCGTATCAGCCTTAACAGTCTCGCTAGTACATTCTCTCATGGCGACTCCAAACAGCCGAATTTGATTACTTACGCCAAGTTGAGCTTGCAACTTCTCCAAGATTTATTCCTTCCAAAAGTTCAAGCCACTGCCAGAAAGTTCCACAGCCCTGATAAAGATCAGCCTGCTCAGTTTGATACGGCACCAGATAAAGTTTGAGTATGAGTGCTGCCAAGCTTGGCACATTCTCCACAATTTGTCGACAATCCAGATTTCCACCAATTCCGAACAGCAAAATCCAGTTATTGTAGATCCAATTATGTTTTTGGCTAGATAAGAGGGTTCTCCTTCACCCAGATTACCTGTTGAGAAAAACTGATCAATTTTATTGAGACCAGCTGATCGAATCCATTGTTACAATTTGGAAGGTATGCAAAAAAGGGGCTCAGAAAACGTTCACGACAAAGAGCAAAGCAGGGATGGAACGAGGGATGGCGCGAGGAGGACACGTCTGCCTTCCACCGAGAACAAGCGAGAAAAGAAGTATTTTGGATAAAAGACTTAACATTTCAACAAGAAGAGTCTATCCAGAGGACCTGTCGACCTTGTTAGATTTATCCATCCTTCAATCATCTTTACCCGCTTCTTGCTTTTCAGGTTGCCAGGGGTCACTGGTGCCCATGTCCAGCAGATTCTCTGCAAGAGGCAGGGGACACCCTGGACAGGTCTCCAGTCCATCACAGGGACACATAGAGACAAACCATTCACTCACACACACCTAGGGACAATTTAGTTACCAATCAACCAAACATGCATGTTTTTGGTCTGTGGAGGGAAACCACAGTACTTATCATGCATGCACAGAGAGAACATGCAAACTCCATCCTGAAAGGCACCCGGCTGGGATTTGATCCAGCAACCTTTTACCAAGAGGCAGCAGCTCTAACAATTGAGCCACCGTGCTGCCTCTTGTTAGATTTATTCATTGGTTGATTCAATTTTGGTGACAAAAAATACGTAAAACGTTACGGGTTGGAAGATTTGAAGGTCAATTTGTATAGAAAAAATGATGGGTGTGCTGAATATGATGCACAGAATTTGGTTTACGTTTGTGTTGACGAGCTGCACTTTTAACGATAACACCTGTTTTAACTTGAGCATAGTAGTAAAACCAGCTACCTTTGTGCAGTGGTCAAAATGAAGATGCTCTCAGGCCCTCATCAGAGACCATTGTTGTAACTCAACTTACTGTGACCACTCACTGATAATGAAGGCAGAAACGGTACACACTGTAGCATGCCAGCCTACCCAGCGTGACGGCTCTTCACCAATCAGCACTGCGAACACGTAACACATAGTTAGAGATATGTGTGTATGCTTTTTATGTTTTCTCTACTGACTCCCAATGAAAAGCCAATATTTCTTTCACTGAAGTTGTTGCTGTACCATTAGTTTTGTTAATCTATGCTGATCAGGTTGTGATTTCCTGCCTCAGTTTAAAGAAATACAGTAGAGTTTAATTTTGACCAGACTGACAAACTAAAGGCTAGGCTACTGCAGGGGCTGATGAGGTGAGGAGAGACAGCTGGCTTTAACGACAACAGGGGACAGGTGTGCGTGGACAGGGGCAGGACTGAAGAGCAGACACAGTCTGAGAAAAAGTACTGGGAATTGACAGGAAACACGGGGAACCACAGAAACAAACTGAACACAAAGAAAAACAGGAACAATAAAAATAGATTGTGACACATGGGCCCTTGAAGGATTTGGGCATGGTACTCAGATCAGTGTTACACTTCAGGTACATTTTGGCTACAAGAAATGTGCATTTAAAAGTTCAAACACAAAGGTACAAAAAAATTAAACCACTGCTAAAGACACCATGTCTATACTCAAATACACAGCTAGAGTGACAAGCCATTATACCCCTTTTCAAATTGTGTATCTGCAACAGGCTATTTTTTTTTCTTCCCTCGCTCTTGAGCAAGACGGATACATTTTTCCCCTCTCCCGTCCTTCTCCTACTTTTTTGCTCTATGTCTTGTGTATTGGAGCTTCTAGTTACACATCTTCTGAATCGTAAACTACTGTCATGGATCTGGTCAGCTGGACTTTCAACGCAATTTATGAATTTTTTTTCAACCAAGAGACAGGGTCCTGGAGAACCCTCATTCCACACTGGCATGCACGCGGCAGGGTACGTCATGGATCCGTGGGAGGTTTGGAAATTGATGTGCCTTATTGTCTCAGGAAGACGCCAAAGATGTTTATATCAATGGAATCATGATGGCAGAGCTTCTGCTTTTTGGCACCGGCAGATACCTTATTATTGGCTATTAAAGAAGATGGCAGCAGCAGTTTTGGCCATTGCAGATGATCTTGTGTGAAGGTTTGGTTTGTGCTTCGAGCACTCAAAATCAGCTGATTTACGAGCTAAGCCACAAGATAGAAACAATTTGTGAGAATCACAGGTCACTTGTGGCTTCTGGGACTCGCCAGCATGTTGGGGATGAACTTGGAGGGAGCTAATAAGCATGGACCAATGGAATGCCCATAGATCTGGACATTTTGGATCATTGAAAGTACCAGCAGAACTTAAGGCTGACGAGAAATAACAGTTTGCCTGAAAAAAAAAAAAATCAACAACTGTGGCTTATATGAATCTGATTCCCACGTTTGGCCTCGACGCAGGCCGACTTATCATATTTCTCTTGGGATATGTGGGCTCTATGTATCACCCCCCACCCCCACAAACTTCTGTGAATGCTTATCAGAGCTGCACTGGCTGACATCAACATCTTAACAGGACTATGGCGCTATCTGGAAGTGCTTCATGGATAAATCTCACCATCTTGTCATTAAATGCATATGTAATGCATCTAAAAATGTGCTTGCTGGTAGTTTCTTGATGTCTTAAATCGTGTCCTGATAAGGACAAGATGTGAAGAGATCTGTACAGAAAAAAAAAACACATATGAAACAAAACACACAAAAAACAAAGAAAAAAAACACCTTAAAGGATTTGAATCTTTATATGGACATGAATCTGTGCAAAATAAGGTGTTAAAAGCAAGCACATGTTGACATTTGGAAATCTTTTACATCTGTTCTTTGAGTCCCTTCAAAGATCATGTCAGAGAAATCCAAGACCACACAGATCGAAAAGTTGACATTATGAATATCTTACTGTGCTAAACGGGGATGAAAGTGTAGAAGCCAGCCCAGCTGGTTATGTAACGTTGTAGCTGTCACTGACAAGAACCGGCTACAACAGTGACGAGCCAAACTCTTTTAATACTGCATAATGATTTGGGGCTACGCAACGCACATAAAGGGAGAGCAAACCCCAGCCACAGACAATACAGAACCCCCTTGTTTAAATAGATGTTCTTTATTATTCTCCGAAAAGATGAGTTTTCATGACGTGGTTCCATCTGCATCTCCTCCATCAGCTGCAGTTAAATTTAGCTGCTTGTGTTGAGAAACAACAAATTTATATAATAACAGCATAGAAAGCATAGGCGTTACCTGTTATGTAAAATAATGGAGTCACTTGTCATCACTTTCACAAAGCTGTCACCTTTCCCCATCACGCGTAGACTGGTTGGTGCCCTACTTTTCTCCGACACTTTCAGACTTCTTTAGTTGAGCTGAAAATGCTCCCTGTGGTTTGGTGCTGCATCGAGTCGAGTTTCAAGGTTGTACTAACACTTTGTGTTGCCCACACTTTGGTGTTGGCAATGAGCAAAACAAATCTGCTTTCAAGGGTGCTTGAAAACTCTTTTTCTTTGATTGTACACCCACTTAAGCATGCAAAATAGAGAAAGCAGCACTTCCAGCCTGCAAAAATGCCCACATAAATATTCATTACAATGTACAAAATAAAAAATAGATGAAAAAAAAAAAACAACTCTTATTGTACAACAGAAAGGACTTCTCACCTTTTGGCTTCATGTACAGGAAGTGGCACTTGCATCAGAACTTCTAAGGTGTATGTTTTAACTATGTACAAGCAAAGTATGACAATAGTTTTGAAGTACATGTGCTGTAAAAAAGTTCCCTGTTGACTTTTCACGGTGGTACTCACTGACAAGTTTCATTTAGACACCTAAAACTTGAGAACGAAGAACTAGAGGTAGTGGATAACCACATACACAACACCCAGGTAGTCTACAAGGAGGACTGGGACAGACTTACTGTTTCAGGACACTTAGGTGATTTAGTTTTCACAGTAAGATACCACAGAACAGTAAATTTGTCGTAAAACGTGGAATTCTTTCTTTACATTTTTGTTGGGGCTTCAGCATCAGAACTTGTGACAAATGTGAAAATGAAGAAACTCTTAAGAAAAGTTGGTTCTGCATTGAGGACTGCTCTTAGAGCTGTAGCAGAGAAAGGATGTTGCACAAGCTGCTCAGGTTAACTAACAACACTGCACATCAAATTAATAAAACAGAGCAGCTCAGATAGACAACAATATGGCACTTATTGCAATGCAATAATCTTCTGAGCCAAACTCCTGCTATTAACATTTTAAACACACGTTTTTTTTTTTAATGAAACTGCTGCAGCAGTGCCCTTTTGGTAATGGTAGAACATTTTTATAAAGACTCAAAGGTGGAAACTTGAAGAATCATACTCCTACTTTTTATACAGAGACCACATATGTGGCACAGACATCATTTGGAGAGAAAAAGGCGACCCTTCAGCTGATGACTTATCAACTGAGAACAAGACCCTTAGCCGACTCGCCAAGACTGCTTACAAGACAGTGTCAGAGATCAGTTCCAGTTGGTGGCCATGGAGCTGAACTGTATCTGACCCCAGCCCAACCTGCTGGACAGATTAACTTTGCTCTGGATTACCTTAACACACCCTGGATGGGTGCACTAGTGTGTGCCCACAAGTCCAGGTAGGACCCATGGCCCTGGACCCCCACACAGCCAGATTCCTCCTGAGAGAGACGTTGCTGTAAATCCTGAAAACCATTCACAGCCTGCGAATCATATACTTGGACTGGAGATAAGATGTTAGCACAGAAGGAATGCAGAGACTGAGGGGAACACTGTTATTAAGCCTGTGTGTGCCTTAATGAAACTTATCCTTTTTATATAGAGCCAGTAAAATGTGGTATCCTCATGTATCTTTGACTGCATAATCGTATGAGATGAGATTTGAGTTCATCTTTGTGAGAACCACCTTTATTCATACTTCAAGGCTTAATGCCCAAGTAAGAGATCTGAGAGCTCAGATGTGTTTCATGTTTGTTCCAATTTTAATTAAGACGTGAACGTCATCAAACTCAAGAGTGACTTTTCTGTAGCCCTTAAGTGATCTGTATGCACAGAAGATGTGATGTCACAAGGATCACTCTGTGTTTACGAATGTAAATGTGGATGTAGATTCTGAAGTTGTGAAATCAGAAGCATTTAAATTATTATCTGACATGCTTGTTTTGTACAGTGCTAATATTTAGTATTGCCTCTTGCTGGCTCCTCCAGTGCAGCACTGTATTTCTGGAACAGGAGCAATGTACTGAAGATTTAAACAAACTCAAGCAGTGATCCCATCACGTCAGACACTAACGTTAGTATCATATGTTGCTGTTGATTCTCAAACATACAGAACATGGCAAATTTAAAGAAAAAAGACAAAGCAACTGAACTTCTGTTCTGTAGTTGAAGACGTGAGGAGTGCCAAGATTTAAACTGCACAACATGATGGCGCAGCTAGTAGTGCTGTTGTTGCCTCTCAGTGAGAAGATCGCCAGCTCAAACCCTGGCCGGGGCCTTTCTGGGTGGTTTGCATGTTCTCTCTGTGCATGTGTGTGGTTTTTCTCAGGGGACTCCGGTTTGTTCCCACAAACCAAAACATGCATGTTAGACTAACTGGTAACTCTAAATTGTCTCTAGGTGTGAGTGAGAGAGTGAATGGTTGTTTGTCTGGTTTGTCTCTATGTGTCTCTGTGATGGACTAGAGACCTGTCTAGGGGTGTCCCCTGCTTCTTGACTGCTGGATATAGGCATCAGTGACTCCATGACCCGAAAAGGAAAAAGTGAGTAAAGATAATGGATAGATGGATGGATGGATGGATGGATGGATGGATGGATGGATGGATGGATGGATGGATGGATGAAGGTTGCTATCAATATTATTGATATTTAGACTGATCTGCATGATCCGGCTACCTCATTGATTTAAGAGTTGGATGAAATGTGACATGACCAATCAAACTGAGGTCGATTTGAAAAACACAGAAATATACCTGATTTAGTACCGTGCATAAAAAAGGGTTGGATTTGAAATAAATAGTTAAAAAAACAGATGTATCACATTCAGACTGTCTTAAAATCCTGATATGGGTTATGTGCAAAAACATTGGATCTGAGTCACTGCACAACTTGGGGAACTCTGGGGATGCTGACCCCACCAAGCAATACATGTTCTCGCTGAGTCCCTGAGCCACTACTTGGCTAAATGTGCAGTGAATTTCTTTGCCTCATTGCATGTAGACAGTTTCAATTTAAAATCCTAATTGCTTGTAGATAAAAGGTGGATTTAAAATATTCAATAGCAGAATCAATGACAGGTGAGCTTGCTGGTTGATTTTTAAAGGGGGTAGATACCGCAATGTCTAAAGCCCCCCACTTTTTCAAAATTAAGTACAGCTAAAACTTCAGTTGGCCTTTAATTATAATGCAGCCCAGTGGAAAATAGGGAAAAAAGTATAGAGGCAGGGCAGCCGGCTCAGGACCGGAAGGTCCCGGGTTCAATCCCCGGTCACTGCATACCTCGTTGTGTCCTTGGGCAAGACACTTAACCCCGAATTGCTCCCAATAGGACTGGCTGGCGCCTTGCATGGCAGCCTACCGTTACCGGTGTATGAATGTGTGTATGAATGTGTGTATGAATGGGTGGATGGCTGGTACTGTGAAGCGCTTTGGGGTTACTGAACATTTCACTGGAATATATCTAATGTATGTCGGTGTACTGGTTATGAAACACAACTGAACTGCAGTTCTTGCTTCTTAATGTGTCTCAGATCTGAAACCCTTCAGTCCAGGGCTGTGGTTATCGCCAAACAAATTCTTTATTACCCCTGCATTACAGCAACTTTCCTGTGGTCATGATGGTTTCTGTGTGTGTGTGTGTGTGTGTGTCTTTCTACCCTCAGGGCAGCTTTGTTTTTACCTTGTGTCCTCACTTTCTGCTATGGTATTGATCCTTGATGGCCAGAGGCTGGCTACCTATTGATCCAAGTGCTTACATAAACATGGTAAGATGACTTGTGGTGTGTGTGCTCGTGCCTGTGCGTCTGTACATGCACCTGATGAGATGATTGATAGCCAGGATGAACAGGTTCAGTGAAATACCAATGTAATTTTCCCAGAAAAAGCCATGAAATACTGCAGCTATGTTCAAACAAACTTGACAATACACTCGGGAAATAAAAGCTTTGACGATATGACTAAAGCAGTATCTCATTAGGAGCATTATTCAAAGCTGTGGAAGAGACCATCTTCCCTACCAATAGTGCTGGCCTAAGCACTTAGCTAGAGAGGTTTCTTTTGCCCCTGAAGGCCACATAAATGAAACAACACAAGTGAGCCAAATAACTGAGTTTGTTGTGTGATGTAATTTTTGCACACTGTTGCACACCTACCCACATCAGTGGTAAAAACAGAAATGGTCGTATAAAAAGAATAATAAATGTTTTACTTTCAGGAGTGTATGGCAACAGCAGATATGTGACAGTGCTCCATATAAACAAAACTGACAAGGAAATAAAAACATAAAAAGCAAGAAATATTTGAACACTCATGCATCAATAAAGACAACCATGGCCATTTTAAATGCAAATACAGTACGCAAACATGCACACATAGAGGCCCAAGCCTAAACCCAACATTAGTGTGTAAGATTGAGGCTAACACCTTTAGCATCAACAGTAGCACATACTGCACAGCAAGATTCACAAGCTCACACTCATTGTTTTAATGAAAGGCTTGAGAGAATAGTGAGGGTTGTTCATTTTTAATTTAGACACAACTGTATTTGACCTCAGGTCAGCAGGTAACTTGTTCCAGAAAGGAGGGCTGCAGTCGCTGTGAGGACCCTCAGCAGACTTGGATCTAATTCTGAGAACAGCCAAAAGTCCCATATCTAATGACCCGAGAGACCTGATTAGATTATAGACAGTAATTTAGAGAAATACTTGGGGGGCAGACCATTAAGTGCCTTATACGCTATTAAGAGGATTTTAAATGTATTTCCAAATTGAACTGTGAGCTAACTGGTAATTACAGTGTATATGTAATATACTCAAATGTCTGTTTGTGAGAGGGGAAATAAATCTCATTCTGATAATGCAATAACTTATGAACTATCTGACAGATTTCTATGATCGCTCAGAAAGTTATTATTTGTTGTACACCTACAACTGATTAACTTTTGCAGGCAACTCAATTTCCAATGGCAGCCACAACTAATTAACCTGCAAGCACAAAAATGACCATAACTCAGTCAATTTCACCGATTTGAAGCTAAAATTGAACCTGATGTCTGAAGTTATATTGGGAGATGTTGTGTGATCTGTTAGCAAATATTTCATTATCACTTATGGTTACACATAATGTTATTACATAATCAAACAAAGCAAGTAACAAGTAATAAAAACAGGAAAATATAAATATATATATATATACATCCTTTCCAATCAATAAAAAAAACGAATCTGTGCAACAGTTTGCATTTATTGTTTTATATACAGTTTTGTGTTGAAAAGGTACTTGCTCAATTATTTTTAAATTGCTCAAGCATTTGAAGAACAAAATAAGACAATTGTTAGTTTTGGCTTGCCCATGTGGGCATGTCTTTAAAAAGCTTTGCACATGGGAGGCTATAGATGTGCGGTGAGATATGAGCTTAGCTCCCACAACACATCATCGTAGCAGCTGCATGCTGTGTCTGCACTTATGCACAAGCGTTTAGGCATGCAGGCTGTGTTTGTTTGTGTATTCATCTCCCTGATAGTCTGTCATACTAAGGGAAATTATGCTGATTGCCTCAATGACGGAGGCATAAATCATCTCCTCTACTGTAATCATCTTCAGCAGTTTATGTTTGCAATAAATCTTTTTATCACAACCGTGTGAAGAATCGTGCAAATCATATTGTGACACCTGTTTGACTTGGAGGTGTATCTCAGATAATAAGGCTAAGCCTAAACAGTGATCATTCCTTGTTAAATAATCATCTCTCTGCAGCTGAGGTACTGTGTGGTGACTACAAGTCTGTGGCCGGGGGCATTTTCTGCTCTGAAAGAGGGGGGAAAATCTATGAGAAAGTGAGAGCATAATGAATGTTTAGGCATCTGCCTCACAGTTCTATTGATCAGATGCCTTATCAGCATTGCTAAACCTATTGGAGGAGAAAAGTGATTCCTTAAACTCCAAGAAAGTCTCCCTAGATATTAACTTGGAGATAATTGACAGACTTAACAGTGCCATCAAGAATAAAGTGTGTTATTCCTTAATATTCAAAGAGCTTTCTGAAGCACAGTAAAATGTCAATCATTCAGACCATCATGTGACCAAACAATCCTAAATTTCTGGAAATCTTAAGCTTGACCAAGAGTAAAAATAAATCTCTGTCTCAAAGAGTTGATCTACTGTACTTTCTGACACCGAACAGTTACGGTACATACATTTCAGTTCAAATGGCACTGTAGCATTGACAAGAAAAAAAAATATGAGTAAGAAAACTAGTTTTCCATTTTCACAACTGCGTAACTAACAAGATAAATCATTTAAATAAAAAACAATAACAGAACAACGCATGCACTGCACAGGAGCAGTGTTTGTGGTAGCAGCATGCTGTTAATCTGACTCTGCAGAGGAATTTGGAATAAAAATATATTTAGAACATCAAACCAAAATGTAAAAACTATGCTCCCGTTTACACATTTAAAGAATCTGACCCAGAAACTGCATCTTTTCATCTCAGTGGAAGTCACTCAATTGTGTCAGCGAGTTAATTCAAGTCAACATATAATTTCAAAAATATATTATTTATTATATCTGTGTTACTTTGTATTTGTAAACTCTTTGGTAATTGTTCAGTTGACACAATTGGCAAACTGCTGTTTTATTTTAAAAGAAAATTACAATTTAGGTAATTTACCTAAAATTTCCATGGTCTGGATGTTTGTACTTATTTACAGTTTGTTAATTAATCTGAGTTTGTTTTTATAACCTACTGAAGTTTAGGTACTTTTTGAATCTCTAAATCCCCAACTGTATTTATTTCCTCTCTCTCCATCATGAAACCTGCACAGCTGCCAATGTCACGTGATTGTAGTGCAAATACCAGATCCAGAATAATGATTTCATTTGCATTTAATGATTCTGTAACTACAGGGCCGTCTTTACCATGTGCTAAGCCAAATTTTTTGATAGGAGAAGCAACAACCAAGTCTGACACTTCTTCACTCATCCTCGTATGTAATCTGAAACGTATGCACACAGATCAACAACGGGTTTAACTGTGTGTAAAATTAAAAAAATAAATTAACCTCTCCTCCTTCATGCTCTCTGCCTTGATAAGCTTAAAACCAAACCAAGGTGTATGTTCACTTTACCTGTGTGAGAGTGTCTGGAACCCCTCCATCTCCGTTTCACTCCCGGCCCTTCTCAGCCAATCTCAGATAGTGAAGCTGGCTGGAGTTAGCAACCAAATCCTTGCTCAAGGCACACAACACTTTCAATCACATTAAAGAGTTGTGTTGACTTTGATAACTTTCTCACTGTCACTAAAATAACAAATGGAACTTTGATTTATGTCATTTTGAAAATGCAATTCAGCTAAAAACACACACACACACACACGCACGCACACACACACAACTAAAAACACGAGTGATTTATACTACATGAGAAAACCATGTGAAGTAATTGGTAAATGGACTGTACTTATAAAGCACCTTTCTATCTTATCAAGATACCCAAAGCTCTTTACAACACAATCTGTGCCCTCATTTATCCATTCATACAGCACTCTACTAGATCTGTACAAAGAATAGTCAGAGCTTTATCACATTCATACACTGATGGGACACACATCGGCTGCAACAAGGGGTTCATTGTCTTACCCAGGGACATGTCAGCATGTGACTTCTAAAGGAATTGAACCCTCACCCCTTGCATTGGAGGGCGATTGCTCTAACCACTCAACCGCAGCTGCCACAGCCTTTTCACCCTGGGTGAAGTCCCACCCTCATTAAAAAAAAAAGTTTTTTTTTGTTTGTTTGTTTGTTTTTTTGTTGTTTGTTTTAGGACAGTTTATGAGCAAAATCCACTTTCAGTGATTTGGAGTGGAGTCAACACTCTTTACCTTATCATGGTATTAAATATGCCACAATCTTTTTCCTCTTAGTCACACCTACGTTGGAGCATTGTTGTTGTTGCTGTATGTATTTACTTTGACAAGTGCCAAGGCAGGAATCAAACTCCTGTTTGAACAACTGGACGACCAACTCAAGTCACAGTCTTTATTGTTCAAGCAAAAGCTTTGTAAAATTTGACCCTTCGAACACTCAGGTTTGATCAACTAATTTGAGTTATGATGCATTACCAAATATTTATCATAATCCCCCCCACCCCCCTATGATTTGCAATTTCACCAAATGGGCTGAAAAAAATGAGCCATTCCCAAAAAACTTTTGAGGGGTACCAGTACAGTATTTGATTTTTTTCACTTGGTGATTAATAACTAGGTGGACTTTTGCACGTTTACCCATTCTCTTGCTGCAAATTAACAGAAACCTTGAATCAAGATACCCCTTATTCTATTATAAAAACAAATAGATGGGGGGGGGGAATAATTTGTTTATCAGAATACTTTCTGGAGACTTGATTTTCAGTCACTGATGTACAGTGGATTTCATGGAAAATGAAGCACCGACTCTGACAAAATCTTTAGAACTGTACATGTGCTCTATTTGTGTGCACATGTTTTGCTCATTAACATATTATTCATGAACTTTTTTTTTTTCATCCAAAAGTAACTCCTGTTATGGAAGATTTACTTTAAATTAATATTCAAAATTAAAATTAAAAAAATACTTTATTAATCCCAAAGGGAAATTAATTGTTGTTGTAGCTCATCATCTTGGTTTCATTAGAGATGTTATAGATGCTGATGGCTGTGGGCAGGAAGGATCTCTTGTAGCAGTCTGTCCCACAGCAGATCCGAAGAAACTGGCTGCAGATGCCAATCTGTCCACCAAGACCCAGCAGAGTTCTCGGTCCTCTTGGGCAGCAGGACTGCCTGAATGCTGGGCAGAACTCCACCCCGAGCATTGCCATTTTTTTCCCAGTAGCCTGCTGAGCCCCTCATCGCCGCAGACTTAACTGCAGGTGCCGGGGGACAATCTCTGTCCTCCTGCTGTCATGAGTTATGTTTCCCGCTACCTCCAAAATCTTGGTGGTCAGGCACTTGAGCACAGCCTCCCAGTAGACGGCAATGCATCCATGGCACCTCCTTTTCAACTCATTTGGGATTTGGGGCTATAGCTGATGTATTATTTGAGCTTTTGAGACGTTAATCAGCAGTTCCCAGTTGTAGAAAACTACCTTGTTGTTATGGTTACGCATCGTAACAAATGTTCAAAACTAAAAAAAATGTTGTAGCAAAAATCCTTCCAGCGGCACGGCATCTGAAACCAGAGGAAGTAATCATCTGAAAAAAGTGATATACATCCAGAAATATGAGTAATTAATTTTTCAAAAGCAAAATCTCTGAATGAATGTAAGAGAGCTACTCCAACATGCAGCCACCTTGAGCGTTGCAATTCTGGAACATGCTTGACCAAGTTTTAGCAGGCCATGCCAGCTTTTATGTTGAACAACCAAAAGGTCAATAAATTACTATACATGTATTTGCATCAAAACTAATTTTTCTACCACATGTTTGGACCCTGCAAACAATTTCGTTCCATCACATGTACCACATGCGATATGAAAGACAATGAAGAACCTTGACCTAACATCAAAAACTTTGAACTAAACGCATTAAAAAAAAAACCATTTACCTTGAGACGTGTGAACACAACAGTGATCATGTGATAAGTCAGCTGTGAGATCGCCTGACTTTTGGGTGTAAAGTACAGTACTAATGTATATGTATTACGTACTTATACTCTGCCCTAAAACAAACCTCATCAGTTCACATTTTGATAGAAAGCCCAGTTTTCAAAACAAAATTCATTTAACATAGGCTCTTGTATTTTAGCAGTTTTGACTGAAGTAGTTTAAATTTTTGATTGTTTGGGTGTTGTAGAATGACAGCAGAAAGAATGCAATATTGTGGGCTCACGCACGCCCCCATCAGTGTTGCAGAGGTATTGCCTGCCTCGCCTCATTCTTTTTCAGTGTGGTTTTCTGTCAGCTCAACAAGATTCATTTTAGAATTAAATATGTGGTAAAACATTGTGACATACAGCGAGGAACCAAAATTCCTGTTTGCACGAGTGCTCAGATAAACTTGTGTTGGAATATGCAACAAAAGATAAGTCCTGTTGCTGCTGCACTTCACAAATCATGCTATAGTTTCACAAGGAAATAAAACAAACTTTCAATTTTTGACTATCAAAGTAATTAAAATGACCAAAACTAACTAATAAAAATATCCTTCTTTTTACCATCAATTCTTTTCTTATTATTTTTTCATGATGACTGCATGACCTGCTTGTAATTCTTCATTACCTTCCAAACAGTCTTTTTGCTCTAAAAGCTCAGTTCTACTTTCCATCATCAGTGAAACCAACAGCAGCTGCTGAAGAGCTGATGATAGCAGTGATTACATTGGAAATAGTGAGATTTGAACTATTTAGACTAATCTAATTTTAGTCAAACTGCCAAATAAAAATCTTTATATGACATTTAATCCATAATATCATGATGGCAAACACACCAGAGATGTTAAGGTGCTTAAAATCAGCTCATTTGGTGCAGCTGGATAAGATGATCTCTAATCCTAACTATTTTACATTTATAAATATGGCCAGTGCCCTGTCCTGTACAGTTATCTAATTTTTTTGCATAACAGATGTTCATCTATGCATGTGTGTGTTTGTATGTTCTCCTTAGGCTGTAACACTCCATAGCAGCAACCCACTATTTCACAGCATTCCCTCCTCTGATGTATTCACACCCCTTGCTGATTATGAGACAATCGGTCCAATGGCTTTTGACAGCAATGGGGTATAAATGGGCTATAAGTCAATTAGTAGGTCACTGTCTTCAGGGGGTGTCACTTCTATCTTAACTAACTAACCCATACACTCTCACATACACATACAGTACTTGTCTTTCTATCCATATGGGGACGGTCTATAGGCACAGTGTGTTTTGTTGCTTCTTACTGAAATGTTGAACATTATGGATAAATGTCTTTTTTTTTTTTTCTTTTCTTGACCTAACCATAGCCAAATTATAATCCTAAGCAATTTTTAAAATTCCTTTTCTATGAGACTTTATCAATTGTATTATTGAGCTAACTGGAAGTACCCATAACTGGTGTCTTGTGCATGCCTTCACATATAAACAAACTACTCGTCACATGCATGTGGGCCACAAAAATGCATATTTTAATAATCTGAAGAAAAAAAAATATTATCCACAAGGTCCTTGTTCTCAGTTTTCTGATGTTTTTATTTGACCCATCATTGAATACTGATAAAGTCATGACAGAGAGTAACAGTCAGGTTGGACCCAAGATGCAAGCAAACATGGGGAAGCCCAAGTAAAAGAAAAACTTATTTAAAATAAATAAATAAATAAAAGGTTGATGTAGTGGAAACAAAATTACATAACACAGGAGGGAACAACTCAAGAAACAGAAGTATGAGAGGAGCAAGACGGGGACCAATATATCTGGGAGTGAATACAATGATGGGAGTGAATTCAATGAATCAGCAGTGAGGTGGTGACAAGGTATGGTTTAAATAACAAGCTGGATGAGAGGGAAAGTGGAAACACCTGGGCTGAACACTGATTGGGGGCAGGTGAGGGTGTCAGGCTGATAGAAATAAACGCTGAGGAAGTTACTGCGGGGAACTCTAATTTGGCACAATAAACTGAAACAGATTTAAACCAGAATATGCCAAATAAAACCTAATGCTTGACATTCAATAAACACAAGAACCGAACAGGAAACAGAACTAGACCCAATGGACACAAAATAAAACTTGACAGGAGTACCAATAATACAAAAGACAAAGGAACTAAAATCATAAAAAGCACAGAATATGACAGAGAGGGATTTCAATACTCATGCAAATGTTGAAAATAGTTGCTTAAACAAAGTATTTACTGGTAATATTTCATTAGAGTCAACTGGTTTTATCCAAAATTTTCATTAATCTATTTTTTGTCACTGATAGAGGCAAAAAGCCTGGGTTACTCCTAATTATCTGCTTTTAAACTCAGACAAGACAGTGATTGTGATTTGTGCACCCTTCAAGGAACAAACTTTACAGACTTTCACTGTGTTTGGATGACATACATTTGGCCTCCATATGTTAAGAATCTTGTCAAAATGAATATGTCATTTAACACAACCCATTAAAGATGTTACTAGGACTGCTTTCTTCCACCTGCCTAATATCACAAAAAATAGAAGCAACTTGTTTCAAAATTATAAAGGAAAGCTGATCCATGCATTTATCAATTCTAGGTTGAACTATTGCAATTACAGTATTTAACTGGTTGTAAAAAATAAAAATAAAATTAAAAAATCTTTTAAAAAATTTCATTTGATCCAAAATGCTGCTGCTAGAGTTCTGATGAGTGGTAGAAGAAGACATCTCCGGTTTTAGTTTCTCTCCATTGGCTCCCTGTCATATTCGGATATGATATATACAAAGTACTGTAATTTAAAATCATGCTTCTATCAAATGTAGGGGTGAAAGGCAGGAAAACCTGTTACCTTTACACTTTACATTGAATTATTCAGAGACTATCTCAAGTCCAAAGAATAATAATTGTTTATTTAACACGGATTCTTCTTCTGTTTTGGATTAATCAAATTCTAGTGTGTGACTCAATGAAATGATGAGAAGATATTGTGACATGAGATGTTAATTATTTTTGACCCATCAAACAAATGAGGCCATTTATTTAATAAATAATCAAATTAACATCATAACATATACACATTGATTGGTTGTGATTATTTCTTTAAGCATAAAATGTCAAATATTCTTAAGTAAGACAACAGATTATAGTTCTAGATGGTAATTAACTATATCTGAAGGCAAATTTAACTTAGTTACTGGCATAGAGGTTTTAGGAAAAGTTTTAAGAAAGTTTTAAGGGAAGGAAGAAAAGGAGGGGATTTATCTTGGTTATGTCAACCAGAAAAATGAGCATGCTCTCCGTAGCGATTTCCGGCTAAACCCCAGGTTACGCTCTTGGTAAACATCGGTGACTCTTTACCTTTGGGAAGCTGTTCTGTCTAGACTCTGGTAAGAGTGTTGGCACCCCCAACCTGTAGACGTAACAGGATCGTCGGTCCAGTTGACGTCCAAGCTGGGTTTGTGCTTGTTTATTCCTCACGCGACCCAGAGGTTCGCTTTAGTCGAAATAAGTAGCATTCAGTTCCGGTTGAATTCCAAAATAAAATTATTCCTCTGAAGGAGTTTCATTAAAGGCTTGGAGCGGTTAAGCTTGGGTGGGTTCAACAGCAGGCATGCTGGAACCCCAAGCTGATGACGTGGTCTTTGACGCTTGACCAACATCCACAGCTTAGAAAGAGTTTCAACTCCACTTCATCGACAGGAGGAAAACTCAGACTGCGGAAGACTCCACCAGACTGGGAGATTCCAGGAAATTTAAGCTTTTAAGGAAAGCCCACCTCTGGATATTTGGTGCTTCCTGATTGGTTCACCAACTAGAAGTGGGAGGAGTTAGTGTGATGTGATGAGTGTTACTTTAAG